>JAXIVD010001609.1:62500-72500 GCA_036785275.1 Cancer borealis
GGCGAGAGGTATTGGATTTCACAAATATTGAGGGATTTCGAGAGCGATGTCACTCACCTGCGAACACAATGAAGGGTGAGCCACGAGTGATGCTCTCTGGGAAAAAGGCGGGAGATGAGAAGGGGGAAGGGGGGGGTTTCGAGGATATTCCTCCTTTGATCTTATTATTAATTGATTATTGAGACGTGAAATAGTTATTAGTTTATAGGAAATTAATTTTTACGCTAAATAAGTGACATTTAGATATCTATTGAACCTGATCTCTGGATTACTATATAAGGGAACATTTTTGTCTACGTGACTTTTAGCACGTCCCGGGCCTCGGGGCATGATCGCCTCACATGATGCAATATTACGTCATCCTTAACAACGTTTTGTGGGAAGATAACTAAGTAGGTTAATTATATTAGACTATGGAGAGCATTTTGACAAGTTAATGACTATTAATAGTGATTAGATTATGATATTAATTTATTTCCATAGAAAACTGTCTGGTGGGAGGAGTTGACTGCATAGGATTTGAAAGTTTGGAAAAACAATTCTAATATAAACCTTAATATAAACATATAGTATGAAAGTATGAATGATGTGAGTAAAAACATTTATATAATGCAGTATCCCCTTGGGAATACAGGATCTAAGGGCAGACTAAACATAACAAAAAAAAGGTACATTCAGTAGGCCTATTTGAAATTAAATTGGAAGCATCACACGACTTTTCCCTCCGGGTGAAATGTTTTTACTCACTAATAATAAAAAATTACATCCTAACAGTTTTACAATTTAGGAACTGGTTTAGTGGTCACTAAGGCTACAACCCACCTTGGTTTTCCATCAGTCTAACATTCACTCGACCTTCCCCACCACTCCACTACTTCTGCAGCCCTTCCTGGCTAAAACACTGGCAACGTAATATGTGGTTCCTGAGAAACCAATTGCCTGGCTACTGCTGCTACTTGGCTGTAGTTCAGATTATTGTAGGGCACACCCCAGTCCACATACTCATGAGAGAAGTATGGATGATCTCGTCAACTGTACAAGATCCCGGACACTCGGTAGCTAAGTTGAGCCTTCCAGCCCTTGACTTTCACACCAAAACAAACAATAACATAAATTCTCAGTCATTCATCTTCATTTGCTCACAACATTCGCATTCAATCACCCTTCATTCGTTTCCGCAGCAAGTGGTCATACAGGAAGCATTTGACAGAGCTTAGGCTACGTCCTGATGTCTCCTCCACCTCCTAACACCGGCAGACTGTAGCTTAGAGGCCTAATCACACTACTACCAGGTGTGATTCCCTCACGTTAAAGTGGCCTACAGCTCCCTGAACTAGTCCATTGTGTGAACTACACACAATCCTGTGAACTTATCTTCTACTTTAAAAGTTCACCACTCCTTCAGGGCTCAAACTAGGCCCGGGGGAATTAAGGTGGATAGTCTATCGACCTGTCACACCTGGGTCGATTCACCAACAACATACCTCCAAGGGGATTGCAACTTAGCACCACTAATTGTCCACACCTGTTCCTTTATATCTTAAAACTAACTATCAGCCTACTGGGGAGGGGGGGATCCACTTGACGAGGGGCATGGCGTCCGAAGAAGGCGAAGAAAGGCTGGACGGCCGTTGAAAAGTGCACAGCATGGTTGAGTACTGTCTGGTAGGATAGGATAGCCAGTGCCGTCTTGAGGGACGAATGGAGCCTCTCCGTGGTGCTGTTTCCTCGGGGATGATATGGGGTTGTATGGCAGTTGGCAATCCGATACCTCCGGCAGAGGTCTTGGAACTGCCGGGACACAAACTCCAACCCGTTGTCGTGGACCACAGACTGGGGGGTGCCGAAGTCTGCGAGGTACTGCTCCATGCTCTCCACGATAGTGTGTGTGTGTTTTGTTTTAAGTGGAAATAATTTTCACGAACCTACTGAAATGGTCCACTACCGAAATTTTCCATTCTCCCTTGTTGTGGCAATGTTAGGCAGTGCTCAAAACACTTTGAATCCCACCGCTTAAGCCACCAGTGTGGTGCCCGGGGGGGGGACGGGGGCGTTATTTTTTTTATTTATTATAGTTGTAAATTTCTGTTATTCTATTCTTTATTTAATTAATTTGTTTTACTTTCACTTCACTGCTGAAGGACCACCAGTGTGGTGCCTTGTCATTAAATTAACTTCGAATGGGGAACTCTCATGGCAATTAAAAATATATTTACTTTGATTAATTATATTAATTAATGGTCCCTGATGTTGGATATTTCCCTGGATATTAAGGAAAGAAAGCTGCCACCACCCCCAAAGGTTTAATGAGAATTAGGGGATTCTCAGGGAATTTAATTTCTTCCTAAAGGGAAGTTAAAATATTCGAAAGAGAAAATAATTACTACCAGGGAAATATAGGTGACCAATGAAAAGAAAAGGGGAACTGATTTAACAATTTAGTTATTTGGTAGAGTGGACTGAGTTTCAATAAGGCACATGGATTCGTGGATTTGTTTCATATCCTTTTTCAAGAGTGTTGAGCACCTCCCTATTAACCTTACCACACCAACAGAAGGTTAGTATTAACACAGAATCACTTTCTCAGATTTTACTTGAGTTATTTATTTAATGTATACTTTGAATATCACAGGCTGATCACTGAGTCTTAGAAACACGGCTTAGTTATAGTATCAGACAACTTAATGGCTCATGGCAGAAAAACTTCACCTTCCTCAAAAAGAAAATAAATACAGAGTTGGCAATACTTATCTCACTACCAAACTCTTCACACATTATACATTATACCCTTGACTCCCTTCCCTGAAAAATATCACCTTAAAATGTTATAATTTTGTAACTGGGCCTGAGAACAGTTAAAGAACCTTTTCTCAGGGGATTTCCGAAAGTAAGGTGATCTCAATGTTTCTGTTTATGCATACATAGTATAATTCTTCCTCACTAAGTAGGAATACGCGATTCCTATTCCTGAATACATGGGCTGGGTCTATCAGACCGTCTTACGTGACACATAGTTTCCTAAAGCTTAACTTGGAAATTTGGCAGTGGCTTTCTAGCCGTTCATTTAACTACAAAAACAAAAGAAAGTAAATGAGAAATTGGTGTAACTGTCGTGGAGGCATTCTTTCCCTGCGAACACAATGAAGGGTGAGCCACGAGTGATAATTCACTTCCTTAACTCAGAAGTTAATACACAGTCACAATAACATAGAAATTACCGTGAAAAATATATATTGTACACCATGAAATATTTTGTAGGGATTAGGGGACCATGCGGTTTTGAAACCACGTTGTCCTTCTTTAAGAGAAGGAAATTGATATTATCCACTTATAATAGATCTCAATAGGGGTTTACATGTATTGTCAGACTACTGGGGAAGATTGTGGACTATATAATAATGGCGAGAGGTATTGGATTTCACAAATATTGAGGGATTTCGAGAGCGATGTCACTCACCTGCGAACACAATGAAGGGTGAGCCACGAGTGATGCTCTCTGGGAAAAAGGCGGGAGATGAGAAGGGGGAAGGGGGGGGTTTCGAGGATATTCCTCCTTTGATCTTATTATTAATTGATTATTGAGACGTGAAATAGTTATTAGTTTATAGGAAATTAATTTTTACGCTAAATAAGTGACATTTAGATATCTATTGAACCTGATCTCTGGATTACTATATAAGGGAACATTTTTGTCTACGTGACTTTTAGCACGTCCCGGGCCTCGGGGCATGATCGCCTCACATGATGCAATATTACGTCATCCTTAACAACGTTTTGTGGGAAGATAACTAAGTAGGTTAATTATATTAGACTATGGAGAGCATTTTGACAAGTTAATGACTATTAATAGTGATTAGATTATGATATTAATTTATTTCCATAGAAAACTGTCTGGTGGGAGGAGTTGACTGCATAGGATTTGAAAGTTTGGAAAAACAATTCTAATATAAACCTTAATATAAACATATAGTATGAAAGTATGAATGATGTGAGTAAAAACATTTATATAATGCAGTATCCCCTTGGGAATACAGGATCTAAGGGCAGACTAAACATAACAAAAAAAAGGTACATTCAGTAGGCCTATTTGAAATTAAATTGGAAGCATCACATGTGTGCGTGATGTAAGTGTATTGAGGTGAGGTGATGGATTCGATGCCTTGGTGTAAAGACAAAAAGGGCTGAAATGATACTTAATATTATAGTCATTTGCCTTTGCTTGCCTGTCTTCAGCCTCCCGTCGCTTCTGTGATACGTCACTCAGAAAGGTTTATACACCACATGATTCTCCTTCATTTTTTTCAATATAGGTGTAGCGTTACTGAAATTAAGTTACGTTCATGTTATACTACAACGCATCACAAACACGATGGTAAGCTCAGTTTTGCTTAATATTACCTAATAGCTTGGTAATGTCAGGTTAGCGAACAACATTTCAATGCACTGATAATCCGCCTACTGCCCTACTCATATGGAAGTGCTGGCTTCCCCCAACTGCATCTAACCGCCCACGGCTTTCAAATATACAGGACTGGCTCTGTTTGCCTTGGAAAGTAACGGGATGACTGAAACAATAGTACAACATTGACCACTGCAAGCCTTACTCTGCCTCTCATAACTCGAGTATACTTTAATATATATATATATATATATATATATATATATATATATATATATATATATATATATATATATATTCCCTCAGGTATATAATAACCATCTTCATTCTCAAGGGATTCCAACATCATGGATGATATATAGATCAAGTTATTTTATTAATTTTAAGGCACTATTTTGCTTTAACAAGTTTTCAGAAGTTGATATATATATTGCATGATATTCTGCAACCTTAATTCTATCTAAGTATGTAGTCTATGTATGCACAACCAGATGAAATTTGACGAATATTTATATTTCGTTAGTTATGACGTCAAATATGGGCTATATAAATTTATTTCTACTCTATAAAAGCCTCAAACAACAATATAGTAATTTTTTAATGTGTATCAAAGACTAAACTTGATGTTTCTTGGTATAAATACGAAGTAAAAGCTTTATTATAGCGTTAAATAATTATTTAAGAGCTGGAACTGACGTCATATATTAGACGTCATATATATGACGTCATACTACTGCCTTTCAGAATTATATACATTTGTTTCTCATCAAACACCAAACTATTGATGTTCTATAATTTATCATAATTTTTTATTTATATTTTCTAGATATTAAATACAGTTACTTTTGATGTTTAATGATTGGAATCAGAGAAAATATTCTAGTACTTAATGGCATCAGCTATGAAGCTGCCATGACGTTGTTGTTGGGTTTTTTTTTTTTTTTTTTTTTTTTATGTCGTTGTTTCTTGTTGTTGGATTCTTGTTGTTGTCGTTGATGCTTGCTGTTGTCCCTCTGTAAAATCTTATGTTCCCGCAGCCCAATCTAAAATCACTAGTGTTTCATAAGTGTGGGTGTTAAACGGCGTTGGGGGTGAGGCAGACTGGGAGAGGGTGAGGGGCAGCAGGTGGAGGGGGGGGACGAGAGCGGGGGTTTGTTATGGTCCTCCTCACAGGCTACACCACATTTGACGCTGGGAATTATTTCACCTTAAAGAGGTTTTTACTTAGCTCTTTATGTAGAAGAGTTGTATATAGTTTTAAATGGTTTTAAAAAGCTTATAATATTTTTTTGTATTATCTTAGATGAGTTTAGTAAGTGTAGGATGTCGTAGGATGGTGTAGGATGGATACCCTTCATTTTTAGGCACTTGGGATACGCCCATTTGGTATCGCCTCAGAGTCCTGTGCAGACGTGATGTATATACATATTTTGAAAACTAAACACAAATAAGACTCAGATTAAGACTATATTTGATCTTATATTAATAATGCATTTATTTCCATCATTATTATCGTACTTTTTTACATGAGATAGCGGTAAGAAGGCTTTACTGACATCCAGAAATTCACAGAAATAGTAGGTATATTTACATTATTACTATCAGCTGTTTCATAACCACTCCTTCACCTCCTCCTCCTCCTCCGCCTCTTCCTCCTCCTACAAGTGTAGGTATTATATAACTGTTTTATTTAATGTTTATTTAGATCAATGGAAAGTTGGATTGAAGTGAAACTCTTGATCAAAATACACACACTCTCTCTCTCTCTCTCTTTTTCTCTCTCTCTCTCTCTCTGAAGATCATTAGGAAATTAATTAATAAATAAAATACGTCTATAATTATCATTTATATTTATTTATTTATTTATCAATTAATTAATTTGCATTATATATTACCTGATTTTTTTTTTATATTATTGTAGTCATGAATTTTCATTGTACCAATTCACATTTTTTTTTCATTACCACACACACACACACAGACAGCCACAGACAGCACTACCACAGACAAACTCGATATATTATTAATCCAATTTGGTCTTCCCCTCCCCCCCCCCCCCCCCACAGCCCCACAGACGGCCCCCCCACAGACGCCGAAGTAAACGACGCCCAATTAGATAGACGAAGATACAAGTCACCAGGAGTAAGGTAAGAAGTATTGCCATTACGTCAAGTAGCAGGTGTTGCGCCAAGCTTAAATCCTTCCCTGAGAACCTGGAATAGACGGGGAAAAAAGGTGATGAATTTGTATTGTATTTATATAGATTATTTAGAATTATATAGGTTTTTTTTATTTTTTATTTTTTTTTTTTTTTTTAATGACTGAGGGAAGAGGTAGGTGTTTTGACATCGATTACATGATGTTATATTGGTATTATGCAAGACGGTAAGCTCCTCCTCCTCCTCCTCTTTATCAAGCAACTGAAATAACAGACTAATTTCACATTTTATCTAATCTAGGCTGTTTTAGACAAAATCTCTCTCTCTCTCTCTCTCTCTCTCTCTCTCTCTCTCTCTCTCTCTCTCTCTCTCTCTCTCTCTCTCTCTCTCCATCCTAATACAGCCTTCCTACACCCTAATACACCCTAATATCTTCCCACACCTTCCTACACCCTAATACACTCTTCCCATATCTTCTTACATCCTTCCCACAACCTCCTACACCCTGCCACCTCCTTCCTACACCCTGCCACACCATGCCACATCCTTCCTACACCCTGCCACACCCTGTACTTACTTGAGGTAGTGGTCACCGTGTCTTGTAATGTATTCTATCCACCACACAGCGCGTTCAAGTCCAGACTCGTTTTGATCTTTGAGTCTTATGGAAACGTCCTTGACTCGCTCTGAATATCTGGGAAAGGAAGGGAAATGAGTGTGTGTAAGGGGGAGGGGGGCTTGTGTATGTGTGCGTGTGTGTGTGTGTGTGTGTATGTCACCCACAACACATACATACTCACTCGTACACATCTTACTTATGTACACACTCCCAAAGCACACACACACACACATCCACACACACACACACACACACACACATCCACTCGTACACCCCAGTACATAACCACCACAGGAAATACATACATATATATATCCTTCACACACACACACACACACACACACACACACACACACACACACACACACACACACACAAACACACCCATAGCCTATCTCCCAAACACGTACACACACAAACACATACCTCCCCCTTCCACACACACACACAAACACACATATTCCTCCTTACACACACACACACACACACACACACACACACACACACCCTACCCTTACTTTCTATCCATCATAAGGGTCTGTACAGCCTCCACCACACTTTCTACCGTCATAGCTTCCCACTGCATTACGATCGCCTCTCCTCGCCTAGCTAGTCTCGCGCAGATCCTCGGCTGGTCAAAGGTTATAGGTACACCCAGCATTGGTACGCCGTGGTACACTGCCTCGGCTGCACTGTGCTTGCCGCAGTGTGTGATGAAGACCCTTGTAGCGGGGTGACCTGAGGGAGGGAGAGAGGGAGAAGATGTTTGAGTGAGGGTTGGGCGGGAAATTGGCGTTTTTTTGAAGGGTTAAAGTGGGAATAATGGATTTTTGAAGTGCTTGAGAGAGGTGTTTTTTGGTATTTAGTGTGTGATTAATATCCTTGTAGCGGGGTGACCTGGGGGGCAGGGAGGGAGAGAGGGTTGGAGTGGGATGTGTGTGTGTGTGTGTGTGTGTGTGTGTGTACGTAGGTAATATTACATAAGAGTACTCTCTCTTACCTACACACACACACACACACACACACACACACACACACACACACACACACACACGTACTTATAAAACGATATGCATTTTGAGAGAGAGAGAGAGAGAGAGAGAGAGAGAGAGAGAGAAGAGAGAGAGAGAGAGAGAGAGAGAGAGAGAGAGAGAGAGAGAGAGAGAGAGAGAGAGTGAGAGAGAGAGACACTCTATTACCTTCCACTCCAGGTAAAAATCCTTCAGGTGTGTGCGTGTGTGTGCGTGCGTATGTATGTATGTATGTATGTATATATGTACGTCTATATGTGTGTGCGTCACCTTACCTCGCCCGCCCGGAGATTCCTTTCCTCGCGACGGATCACCTTACGTACCCATTCTGCCTGCATTGTTACAACCCTGCCCCCTCCGTCTCTATCAAGGTCCCCTCCCCATTCACCCCCCTCCACCTTGCCCCGAAATGCCCCGTTTCTCTCTTCTCTTTCCTAACCAAAAAAAAATTATATGTATAGTTTTTTTTTTGTTAATATTTGTTGTAAGTAAGTTATCGAAAATTTTTCTCTTACTCATCCCAGCCCTTTTTCAGCCCCGTCAAGCCTCGTCAAGCCCCGTACAGCCCCGTCAAGACTTAGTGTTACCCTTAGCTATGTTTCATCCCCTTAAAGCCCCGTGTAGCCCCGTCAAGCCTCGTCAAGCCCCGGAAAACATTTTAAAAGCCTAGAAATTAAGTTAAGTCTGTTCCTAGCATCTCAAATTGTAACTTTTTCTTCCTTACTCATTCCTAGCCATTCCATTCCTATCCATTCCTACCCATTTCATTCCTACCCATTCCATTCCAACCCATTCCATTCCTACCCATTTCATTTCTACCCATTCCATTCCTACCCATTCCATTCCTACCCATTTCATTCCTATCAATTCCATTCCTACCCATTTCATTCCTATCAATTCCATTCCTACCCATTTCATTTCTACCCATTCCATTCCTATCCATTCCATTCCTACCCATTCCATTCCTATCAATTCCATTCCTACCCATTCCATTCCTATCAATTCCATTCCTACCCATTCCATTCCTATCAATTCCATTCCTACCCATTTCATTCCTATCAATTCCATTCCTACCCATTTCATTCCTATCAATTCCATTCCTACCCATTTCATTTCTACCCATTCCATTCCTATCCATTCCATTCCTACCCATTTCATTCCTATCAATTCCATTCCTACCCATTTCATTTCTACCCATTCCATTCCTACCCATTTCATTCCTATCAATTCCATTCCTACCCATTTCATTTCTACCCATTCCATTCCTACCCATTTCAATCCATTTCATTCCTACCCATTCCCACCCATTTCTACTCCTTCCCAGCCTATTCCTACCTCATTTTAGCCCCTCCCAGCCCATTCCAATCTCATTCCTACCCATTCCAACCTCATTCCTAGCCTTTCTTAACCATTCCAACCCATTTCTACTTCATCTTAACCCATTCTGACCAGTGTCCCCGCCTTGCCCCGCCCCGCCTTGCCTTGTCTTGCCGTGCCCCGCCTCGCACCCGCCTTACCCCGCCCCGCCTTGCCTCGTCTTGCCGTGCCCCGCCTTGCCCCGCCTTGCCTCGTCTTGCCGTGCCCCGCCCCGCCTTGCCCCGCCTTGTATAGTTACAATGCAGGTGGAGGACAGTAGGAGTGAAACAGCATCGTTATCTATTTTCTTATCTACTATCTCTCTCTCTCTCTCTCTCTCTCTCTCTCTCTCAGCAGGTCAGCTCTACCCTCCACCCCCCCTCCTCCCCTCTTCACCCTACAAACCCCCCCTACATATCCTCCTTCCTCCTCCCCT
>JAXIVD010001610.1:0-5000 GCA_036785275.1 Cancer borealis
ATGTATGTCGATTCTATAAGTATGTCTGTTTTTTTTTCATATATGTCTTTTTGAGTGTGGTGTTTGTAATGCTAATAGTAACTGGTACTACTACTATTATTACTACTACTACTATTACTACTACTACTATTACTACTACTACTACTACTACTACTACTACTACTACTCCCATAAAGTATTTTCCACCCAATTAAGAAATCAGGTAATCAACAGGTAAACAAGTGAACTAATTAGAGGTGTTACGTACTCGTGGTTCAGGTGTAAAGGAACGCTCATTAGCTCAGGTGTAAACAATTAACGTTCTCTACAAGTTCAGGTGTAGAGAATATACAGTTTATACGTAGGAAATAAATATTCTACACGTGTGATGTAGACGATGAAGAGAATTAAGGAAGACATAGTACCAGGAACCACTTAAAATTGAAATAGTAAAAGTTTAAAGTTAAAATAGGTAAAAATAAAATGCTTCTCAGATTTGCCTTCGAGTGGGAAAGAAAAGTATCCTTGAAAATAATGGTATTGAAAAAAAAATATCAAAAACAATATTCGTAGCAGATAATAAATTTAATTGAAAGTAAACGAGTAATGAATATATGAATAAAAAAAAAATATAAAGATAATGAATAGATAAACAAATAGATTAATGAATAAAAACTTACAATCTAGCAACAAGCGGGATTTTTTTGTCTACGTATTTTTGTTTTCCTTTAGCTAGTATCCTTTCAATGTAAAAAAAAAAAAAATAAAAAAAATAAAAATCGGCATTTCCACTCGATAACAAAAAAATAAATAAAAACATGATAACAATAACAATAACAATAAAAGCAACAACAGTAGTAACGATCTATACCAAAATATTGCTTAGTTCGAGAGGATTATTTCACCATCTTTCTTTAAAATCGCAAATAAACCCAAAAATATACGAGACAAATAGAAGAAAAAACACCAGCAACAATAACAATAACAACAACAATAACAATAACAACAACAACAATAACAACAACAACAACAACGATAATAATAATAATAACAATAATAATATCCAGTACTCACCGCACGGATTCCAGTTCCTCTTCCCTGATGGTGAGTTTCTTCTCCATCTCGACCCTGTAACTCTGGTATTCGTTGCTCATCCTGATAAAGCGGTGTTCCTCCTCCTTACGGGCCTGCAACACAAACACAACACAAACACAATGACTTAATGTATGTTCTCATTCAAGGTGTTTTATATATTCTATCTCTATTTTATTCCTATTAATTTCATCTACTTAACTCTATTTTATTTCCACTGGTGTTTGCTTTAGAATTAACTCAATCTGTTTAACTATATTCTATTTATTTATTCTTATTAAATCACTTACTTTATTTAACTCTATTTATTTGGTCTTAATGTACATCTATTAAATTCTAGTAAACTTTATTAAACTCTTCATTATCTACCTTTTAACATTCCATCTAAATCTTACTTCTATGTATCCTACTTAATATTTCTTCTCTAAACCTCCTACATTTTCTTCATAAACCTCTATTTTTATTTTTACTTCTATGCTACAACTCCAACATTTTCCATATTTTTTAACTCTTTCTTAAATACTTTCCCTCAGCTTTTAATTGTCATATATCATACCTATAATTCACTCTTGCTAACATCCCTAAATTACCTCTTCAAACCTCTTTAATTCTTTCCAAATGTTCCTCTTTAGCCCTCTTTATATTTTCCTTCAAGTTCTCCTTTTAATAACCTCTTCAAACCTCTTTAATTTATTTCCAAACCTTCTTTCTTAATCTTCCATATAATTTCCTTCAAGTTTCCCTTTTAAATTTCCCTTCCAGACCTCTTCAAAACCTTCCAAAATTTCCTCCAGTCTTTCTTCCCTTCAGTTTTCCCTTTTAAGTCTTTCCTCCCTTCAAATGGTCCTCCAAGGTGGTCCTCGAGGTACTTACGTTCTCAGACTCGCTCAGGCCGTTAGCCAACTCGTTCCTCTCAGCCTCCAGACGACGGATCTCAAGTTCAAGGTCGTGCTTAAGGCGGGTCAGGTCACCAACGCTACCCTTGAGGTCACCATTCTCAGCTAAGGTCAGATAAATAGAGATAGATAGATAGAGAGAGAGAGAAAGAGAGAAAAAAAAGAGGATAGGAATTAGTTATTTTCTGCCTTGATATAAACATGAATGGTAATAAAACACAATAACAAACACACACACACACACACACACACACACACACACACACACACACACACATACACACACACACACACACACACACACACACACACACACACACACACACACACACACACACACACACACACACATACACACACAAACACACACACAACAAACACACACACAACACACACACACACACAACAAACACAACAAACACACACACACACACACACACACACACACACACACACACACACACACACACACACACGCACACACACACACACACACAAACCCAAGTAAAAAAAAACACAACACATACCACTGATCTTCTTGTAATCGAAGGACAGTTTCTCGTAGATCTCCTTAACGTGTTCATACTCCTGCATCACCTTGTTGTACTCGGCGGTGCGCACCTTGAGGTCCTTGCTGGTCTGTTCGTAAAGCATGTTGAGCTCCTCGTACTTCACCAGGAGAGTCTTGTATTCGCGGTCCACGGTCTCAAGACGGGCCTTCACTTCGCGGTGGTTGTTGTTAGCCTGTCAGGATCAACATAACATAACATAACATAAGAACATCGAAAACAAAGAGGCTGCAAAGTTGCCTCCAGTTAACCTACACAAAGCGAAGATAAAGTACATATATCTTCTTTTATTTCCATCTCTCTGTGTCTTTATATCTGATTAACTTACCCTTTCCAGATCCAGAATCAGAATTTCGATCTCCTGGGACAAGCGGCTCTTCTGCTTCTCCAGGCCAGTCACCTTCTGTGTGAGGGTAGTGATGTGCTCTTCCAGTTCCATGATCTTAATGTTCATCTTCTTCCTGCAGCGAAAAATGGAAAGGTATGAAGGAGGGTGAGGGAGGGTGTGTAAGAAGGGGGATGTAAGGGAGGTGTGTAGGATGGGATGTAAGGGAGGTTGTGTAGGATGGGGATATAAGGGAGGGTGTAAGGGAGAGTGTAGTGAAGTAGAGTGGAGGAAAAGGATGATGTGTGAGGGGAATGAGGTGACAGAAGGAGTACAATGAGGAAGGAATAAGAGGAAGGGATGTGAGGTCTTTCTGTTTTGTTGCAAAAATTTATCTTGACTCATGAGTATTTCTAATGGGTGTCCCTTCACAAGCCTCACCCTTTACACTCATCCAATCACCTCATACTGCATACTCATCCTCCCCTTCCATGCCTTCCTCACTCACAAACTACTCATCACTCACCTTTTAACCTCACCACTTTCAAACATCACTCTAACACATCTTGATTTGTCTCTAAGTTCATTCAAATCACTTTTAACTAATAACCAATCCTTCCTTTACTTACACTTCCTATCTCATGCATCCTTAAACAGTCCTTTTTCTACCATCCCAGACATCCTATTATCCTATCACCCCACATATCCTTATCCTAACATCCTTAACAACCCGTCCTCCATCCACTCACTTCAGTTCTTCGATGTCTTCTACGTGGGCGCGGCATTCCAGTTCGTATTTGCTCTTGTAAGCCAGAGCAGCCTGTGCCTCGCTGCTGTACTTGCGTTCCATGTCAAGACGAAGCTCACACTCCTCTTCGTAGGACCTGCGGGCGACGCCGAGCTCGTTGCCGACGTTGGTAAGTTCGACCTCCACCTTGTAACGACGCTGAAGGAGTGGAAGAAGATGCAGGTGTGTTATTGATATTGTTTGTGTGGAGGTTGGTGGGTGGAGGGTAAGGTTATTTGAGGACGAGGAGCAGGAGGAGGAAAGAGTTGTTTGAGGAGGAGAAGTAAGAGGAAAGAGTTGATTGAGAAGGAGGAGGAGGAGAAAAGAGTTGTTCGAGGAGGAAGAGTAAGAGGAAAGAGTTGTTCGAGGGGAAAAAAGAGGAGAAAAGAGTTGTTTGAGGAAGAAGAAGAGAAGGAGGAGGAGGAAGAGGAGGAGGAGGAGGAGGAGGAGGAAGAGGAAGTAGGAGTTACTATAGAAGGAGATTTCACTCAATTTTCTCTTCATTATTTCTTAAGCAATTATTCTAAACTCTTAAAAACTACTACTACTACTACTACTACTACTACTACTACTACTACTACTATTACTACTACTACTACTACTACTACTACTACTACTACTACTACTACTACTACTACTACTACTACTACTACTACTACTACTACTACTACTATTACTACTACTACTACTCACCGCTTCCTCATTGTCGAATTTCCTCCTGTATTCCTCGACGGTCGCGCTGCTGCTCTTGAGGCTGTAGCTGAGCTCCTCAATCTTCACCTTCAGCTCCTGCACTATCTTAGTCAGCTCCACGTTCTCCTGTAGGTGGAAAAAAGGGAGTGAGGGAGTGAGGGAGTGAGAGAGTGAGGGAGTGAGGGAGTGTGTGTGTGTCCATCTTTTTTTTTTTTTTTTTTTTTTCAATTTTGTCTAAGATTCTCATGGGCCATAATGTATTTTATTTAATGCATATCATGTTATCTAAGTATTTCTAAATGTTCTCTATTTTATTCTAAAGCCACATCACCGCTATCGCCATTAAGATAACCAAATGTTTCCCTTCAATAAGCGCCTTTGAAAATATTCCCATTATTATCCTCATTAATACAACCATAACCTTCCCTTCCACAAACTTCTTATAACATCACTACTATCTTATCATCACCAACTTCTAAAACATCACCTAAAACATGACCTTTCTAAAACATCATCTTCGTAAACCATCATCTTTTTTAAACATCCTTTATCTACATCACCATACAGGATCCCTTTTTAAAACATTACAAATCATCACTTTCTTTAAAACATCACCACCAACACCACCAACATTAACCATTACGTACCACACTGAGACG
>JAXIVD010001610.1:10000-28674 GCA_036785275.1 Cancer borealis
TGTGTGTGTGTGTGTGTGTGTGTGTGTGTATGTGTGTGTGTGTGTGTGTGTGTGTGTGTATGTGTGTGTGTGTGTGTGTGTGTGTGTGTGTGTATGTGTGTGTGTGTGTGTGTGTGTGTGTATGTGTGTGTGTGTGTGTGTGTGTGTGTGTGTGTGTGTGTGTGTGTGTGTGTGTTATTATGGAACTAACTCCATCACGACCTTCGACAGAATTTAGTTTATGCTTTATATTTATTTGACTATGAATGATACTTGTGATGGAGGAGGAGGAAGAGGAGAAGGAGGAGGAGGAGGAGGAGGAGGAGGAGGAGGAGGAGGAGGAGCGTTGACAGACCCGCTAAGGTAATGGTTCTCCTTTTGCTCTTATTTTAGAACGGGGAAGCTGGCTGGCTGGGTCTCTCTCTCTCTCTCTCTCTCTCTCTCTCTCTCTCTCTCTCTCTCTCTCTCTCTCTCTCTCTCTCTCTCAGTTTAAATTTCCTTCCTTTTAACGTGAAAAAAAGAGAAAGAGAAGAAAAAGGGAGAGAAAGAAAGAAAAGAAAAACTATGATAGAAATTTGTTTTAAGAATTTAGTAATTAAACACACGCACACACACACACACACACACACACACACACACACACACACACACACACACACACACACACACACACACACAGAGGTATACTAGTAATTGTAGTAGACTCAGAAATAGACGCGGCACCCAAATAAAACCCTTTGGAACCCCTGACAAGATTCAAAATAGCACTCCCTCTTATACTCTTCCTGGTTTGTGGAAAAAGTAGTAGTAGTAGTAGTAGTAGTAGTAGTAGTAGTAGTAGTAGTAGTAGTAGTAGAAGTAGAAGTAGTAGTAGTAGTAAAAGTAATAGTAGTAGTAGAGGTTTTGATAGTGATAGTCATAGTGATTTTTGTGTTAATTGTGGAGACGTAATGATAATGATAATGATGGTGGTGATGGTGATGGTGGTGATGGTGGTGGTGGTGGTTGAGGTGTTAGTGGCGGCCATTTTGTAGCCAAGGTCTCTCTCCAAGAATAGTGCTTCAGAGAGAGAGAGAGAGAGAGAGAGAGAGAGAGAGAGAGAGAGAGAGAGAGAGAGAGAGTATCTGTTACCTAACCTAAAGCTCCAACATGTGTCACCTGTGGATTAATTAGAAGCAGAACAGGTGATCGTGTGTGTGTGTGTGTGTGTGTGTGTGTGTGTATGTGTGTGTGTGTGTGTGTGTGTGTGTGTGTGTGTGTGTGTGTGTGTGTGTGTGTGTGTGTGTGTGTGTGTGTGTTTCTATTTCTTATCTCAAGGTCACAACTATCAATATTTTCTTAGCTCATAATGTTGGTTTGCGATACACACACACACACACACACACACACACACAAACACACACACACACACACACACACACACACACACACACACACACACACACACACACACACACACTTGTAATTTGACAGATAGATAACCTGACAGAAGATAGACAGGAGAGGCATTTATACACATGGACATACAGACATACACACATACATACATACATACATACATACAGGTTGATGACAGTTATAGTAAGAAAAAAAATAATAACAAAGAATGGAAGGGAAGGAGGAAGAAAGATAAGTAGAAAAAGAGGAAATTCAAATTGTACGTTAACTAGAAGTGTGTGTGTGTGTGTGTGTGTGTGTGTGTGTGTGTGTGTGTGTGTGTGTGTGTGTGTGTGTGTGTGTGTGTGTGTGTGTGTCTATATATCTATGTGTCTTTCTTGCCCTCATTGCAATAAAACCCATAAAAGAGCCAATCAACAAACACTCTACTCTTTATCTCTTTTTTAATTGGCTAACAACGACATTCTCTCCTCATTGACCAATCATAAGCCTTCTTTTTACGTCCCACTCAGGCGACATTCCCATCGAGACTTAGACATCTTCACTACACTTCAAAAACAACATGTCTACACACTCATGTCTTCCTATTCCTTCTTTATTTAGTTTATTTTAGTAATTTTTATTCTATTATTTATTGTTTTTCTTTTCAGTGTTTAAGAAGTGTGATGGTTTTGTCTGCTAAGTAAGATGTCTTCAAGCTGTCTTCAACCTTATTAGTGTGAGTACCCGAAAGATTGTTGAACTTTTAATTTTAATTTTTGCTTTCCTCTGGCATATTTGGGACAAGCAAAAGAATGTGTGTTTTTGTGTTTTAATGTCAACCGGTGAAGCATTTTTCTCCGGTGAATAATGATGCGTCAAAAATACTTATTTGCACTCATGTAGTTATTTATTTTTATTTATTCGTTTACTTTATATTTTGTCTACATCAATGATCAAGACAAAGTAAAGATTATAAGTGAAATTTAATGTTTGCTGCGATAAATATTTTCTTTCCTTCAGTGATCCAAAAAGTTAAGATCATTAAGAAAGAATTAATGTTTCTGCGATAGATATTTTTTTGTACGTCAATGATCGAAAAAAGTTAAGATTAAGTAAAATTTTTAATGTTTGCGATAGTGAATGAGAAATTAATGCTCAAAGTCATATTATTCTCACTTATATTATAGTAATCAAAGTGACTCATTACCATACTCATCTTACTCATAATAATACCATTCATCCATTGAAAACTGGATGAAATATAATAGAAAATAACATCCAGTAAAACATTTAAAGTTTTCATCTTTACAAAATATGTCATCGTCTATTATTTAAGGAAGAATGAAAAGGCAATGCATTCAGAATCAGAAATGAATAAAAAAGCAAAATAATGCAATAGAGAGAGAGAGAGAGAGAGAGGAGAGAGAGAGAGAGAGAGAGAGAGAGAGAGAGAGAGAGAGAGATCAATATGACAAGGAGGGTGCCTAGTGTGTGTGTCCAAATATGCTCACACTACCCCGTGCCAAGACATAACTGAGACCAGAAGAGCAGGCGGCAGAGAAGAGGAGGTGGGCAAGGGAGGCAGGCAGGTGGAGGGAGGGAGGCAGGCGGGAGGCAGGGTGGGAGGCAGGTGGGAGAAGGGTGGGAGGATATGGGAGGCTGGCGGTACAGTATGAGTTTGCGAGACGAGCCAAAAAGACAAGAATTCTACAAAAGTTCAAGTCTCAGACCACTACCTCGTCCATGCTACCAAAATGTGAGGCTCAGAAGGTGTGTTTGAAGAGGATGTGTCTGGTGTTAGTTGGGTTAGGTTGGGATGCTTTGTGTTGGGTAAGGTTGGATGTGGTTGGGTTGGATGTGTTTATGTACGATTAGGTTTGATTAGGTTAGTTTGGGTTTTGTTGGGTTAGGTTAGGTTAGGTTAGGTTTTGTTGGGTTAGGTTAGGTTAGGTTAGATTTAGTTGGGTTGGGTTGGATGTGGGTATGTTGGGTTAGGTTAGGTTTGGTGTTGTATGTGAGAAGGATTGAGGGAAGAAGAAAATGAGATAATTGAGTAAGTGAGAGAGATTTACTTTTTCAGATAATAACAATAAAAATTATAGTAGTTATGGTAATTATAAATATACTATAATTTCTTCAGTTAGATTTTCTAATTTCTTTTTTATTATATTTTTTTATCTTTTTCATCAGAAGAGAGAGAGAGAGAGAGAGAGAGAGAGAGAGAGAGAGAGAGAGAGAGAGAGAGAGAGAGAGAGAGAGAGAGAGAGAGAGAGAGAGAGAGAGAGAGCAGGCGGTCACAGCCCAAGATAAACTAAGGCAGCAGCTGTACCAAGATTCTTACCCTTCCCACCCCCCGAACCTCCCCAACCACACCCCAACCAGCCCCCAACTAACCTCCCACTCCCCAACCACCCCCAACCTCCCTCCAAACCTCTCCAACCACCCACACCATCACCCTTTTCTCCTTCACTCCCTCTTTGAAAAACCCCTTAGTCAAGAAGTTTTTTTTTTTTTTTCGGGGAAGCAAGTTACTGGAAGTTGAAACTCTAAATGAAAAAATAAAAAATAAAGGGGAATTTTTTTGGGAGGTGAAATTCTTCCTTTAATTGGTCCTGGGTTATTTTTTTCTCTCTTTCTTTTTATTTTTTTATTTTTATTTGAACATTAATGAACAAAAAAATGGCTTAAAGTTACATTTTTTTTAAAGTGTAACTGTTCTAAATTACATAATATTCTTAAATACACGATAAATACATACATACTTTCTGTCTCTTTTTTCTCTCTCTTTCTCTCTCATACTTTCTCGTTCCTTCCCTCTTCCCTCTTCCCTCTTTCGTCCTTCACAATGTCTCCTGCTTCCTCTTTCTGGCAAGAGTACAATGCCAAACTCTTCCTCTTAACCCTTGCCAATTGTCACCTTTATAGAGCTCTCTCTCTCTCTCTCTCTCTCTCTCTCTCTCTCTCTCTCTCTCTCTCTCTCTCTCTCTCTCTCTCTCTCTCTCTCTCTCTCTCTCTCTCTCTCTCTCTCTCTCTCTCTTCTCTCTCTCTCTCTCTCTCTCTCTCTCTCTCTCTCTCTCTCTCTCTCTCTCTCTCTCTCTCTCTCTCTCTCTCTCTCTCTCTCTCTCTCTCTCTCTCTCTCTCTCTCTCTCTCTCTCTCTCTTTCTCATGAATTAAAGATAGGAAGGAAATTTGATCCCTTAAGCCAGCATACCTTTTAGAGAAAATAAAGATTTCTCACTTGGATAAAATAAGAAAGATATTTTTGAATTTGGATTTGAGTCCACACACACACACACACACACACACACACACACACACACACACACGAGACATACAAGCAGATAGACAGACAGACAGACAGACAAGCACACATGCAGACACACAGACAGACAGACAGAAAAACAGAGAAACAGACAGACAGATACACATATACACAGACAGAAGAGGAAGAAGAAGAAAATATTAATATGAGATAAAGGATTGAACAATTACGAAGCAGAAAAAAATAATGATAACAATAATGATGAACTAAATGAGAGAGAGAGAGAGAGAGAGAGAGAGAGAGAGAGAGAGAGAGAGAGAGAGAGAGAGAGAGAGAGAGAGAGGAGAGAGAGAGAGAGAGAGAGAGAGAGAGAGAGAGAGAGAGAGAGAGAGCCGGCACCTCAGCACAGTGCCAGACAAGGAGTGGATGGCACTTGACGTCATTTGGCATATTTAGGCACTCTCCTAACCACTGCAGCTTTCTTATCCCCTAACCAAACCTAACTTAACCAAATCAAAGCAAACTTAACTTAACCTAACCAAATCAAACCTAACCTAACCTAACCCAACATAACCTAACCAAACATAACCTAACCAAACCTAACTTAACCAAACCAAACCAAACCAAACCAAACCAAACCAAACCAAACCAAACCAAACTTAATCTAACCTAACCAAACCTAACCAAACCAAAGCAAACCTAACCTAACCAAATCAAACCTGACCTAACCAAACCTAACTGAACCAAACCTAACCTAACCAAACCTAACCTGACCTAACCAAACATAACCTAACCAAACTAAACCTAACCAAACCTAACTTAACCAAACCAAACCTAACCAAACCAAACCAAACCAAACTTAACCTAACCTAACCAAATCAAACCTAACCTAACCTAACCAAACCTAACCTAACCTAACCAAACCTAACCTGACCTAACCTAACCTAACCAAACCTAACCTAACCAAACCTAACCTGACCTAACCAAATCTAACCAAACCTAACTTAACCAAACCAAAACAAACCAAACTTAACCAAACCTAACTTAACTTAACCAAACCTAACCTACCTAACCTAACCAAACCTAACCTAACCCTTCTATCCATCAACTCCTATCCACTCCTGCTTATCTACTTATATATCCTTAATCCATCTACTCTCTGCCACCTTGTTTTTTCACTCCCTCTCATCCATTTTCTTTTCTTCTCAATCTATTCACTCATTATCCATTTCTTTCTATCCTTCATCTATTCATTTATCCACTCCCTTTATCGTCTTTTTTTTTATCATTATTATATCCATGTCCTTCCTATCCACTCTTTATTTACTATTTCTCGTTTACTCTTTTCCGTTATTTAATTTTTTTCTATTACTCCTATCCACAAGCTAGCCACTCCTATCTACTCCCATCCTATCCACTCCTAACTACTCCCATCCTATTCACTCCTAACTACTCCCATCCTATTCACTCCTAACTACTCCTATCCTATTCACTCCTCTCATATCCTTTTCTTCCTTTTCCCTCTCACTTCACCTTTTTTTCCCACTGTATTTTCCCTTTTTCCTTCCTGAACTCTCACTCTCTCTTAGTCATTTTTCTCTCACTCCCTTCACTCCCTTACTCCTCTTACTCTTCCTCACTCCCCCTCACTCCCTTCCCTCACTCCCCTTACTCCTCTTCACTCCCCCTCACTTCCCCTCACTCCCTTCCCTCACTCCCCTCACTCCTCTTCACTTCCCCTCACTCCCTTCCCTCACTCACTAAAATATTCATTCACTCATCAATCCAAAAATGTAAAGATATGAATTGTAACTATTTTTTCTGTGTTATTATTTCCTTCCCCTTCTCTTCCCCCTTTTTATCATTTCCTTCTCTACTTCATTATCTGACTATTTCCTCTTTATCTCTATTTCCTTATTTTCCTTCTCTTCCTCTTCCATCATTTTATCCATTCTTCTCTTTCCTTCTCTTCCCCTTTTCATCATTATTTCCTTTCCCTCCCTTTACCATCCATCGCTTTCTCCTCTTCCTCTCTAACTATTTCCTTATTCCCCTTCCTTCTCTTCCACCTCCCATCATTCTCTTCCTCGTTATCATTATTTTCATCCTCTCCTCTCCCCTTCCACCATCTCTTCACCCTTCTTCCTCTTCCTCCTCCTCTTTCCCTTCCATCATCTCTCCACCCTGCTTCCTCTTCCTCTTCCTCCTCCTCCTCCTCCCCTTCCATCATCTCTCCACCCTGCTTCCTCCTCCTCCTCCTCCTTCCTATACAAATTCCATGTTAGTTTTTTCATACTACATTGTATCACTTCCTCTTCCGGCCAGCTTCGGCTGGAGGGAGGGGTGGGTGGGGAGGAGCCTTCCATTTTGCTGTCCTTTTGTCTCTATCACGTATATATTATAGTAGTAGTAGCGTAGCTAAACAGACAGCCTCGTTAGGTCCAATAGGACTGTTGCTGTCTGTTCTTCCTTTGTACTCCTTTGTACTCCTCCTCCTCCTCCTTGCTAGTCACCACCGCCCACTCACAAATATTCACCCCCCCCCCTCGGATGGGCGTGAGGGTGTGTGTGTATATATAGATGGTTAGGATTCAAGGTCTGTGAGTTGGAATGAGTTGGGGGAAACGTGGCTGTCAAAAATAATAGTGTGTTTTATTTTTTTATTATTTTAGAGGTGATGTTCATTTTTTTATATATTTTATTTTATTTTATTTGGGTATTTTTCTATTGATTAAGGTAATTTTTATATTTTTTTTACTTAAGTTAGTTTTTTTGTTTTTTTATTAAGGTGATGTCCAATTTTTGTTTGTGTTTAATTTTCTTTTTTTCTATTAGAGGTGATATATATATTTTTTTATTTATTTTTTTCTGTAAAGGTCATGTCCAATTTTTTGTTCATTACTTTAGGCTAGAAATTTTGAGAAGAAAATGTGAGAGTGAGGGAAAAAGAGAATAAATGAGGTTGATGCTATTATTGATTTCGTATTAATATTTGTAATCAAGACAAACTTAATCATTTTCAAAGTACATAAGTAACTAATTAATTGCTTGTCTCGCTAATTGCCTAATTAACCAGGTAAGCAATAAATCAAGGAACTATCTAACTAACTAAGCACCCAATTAACTGATTAACTAACTATTTTACTGACTAATTATATCTGTTTGATTACATATATTTTATAATTAACTAGATATAACTTAATTACTGAACCAGGCTAAAGAATACAATAATAATAATAATAATAATAATAATAATAATAATAATAATAATAATAATAATAATAATAATAATAATAATGATAATAATAATAATAATAATAATAATAATAATAATAATAATAATAATAATAATAATAATAATAATAACAATAACAAAAATACAAGCATTCTCAACTTACTCTTAACAAAAGTGAAAACGAAACCAAAGAATTCTAAATATTTTCCCCATCAAATTCTAGTCACTTTTATTTTGGTCAGCCATCCACCGTACGACAATTATAAAAGAACAACAACATAGTGCCACCTCCTCCCCCCCCCAGTGCAACATGGCCCTCTGTGGCACTTAAAAATAGAGGCACACTCAAGCGGTTTCAATGTCCCTTAAAAATATATATTGCCAACCCTTTTGTATACGAGAGAGAGAGAGAGAGAGAGAGAGAGAGAGAGAGAGAGAGAGAGAGAGAGAGAGAGAGAGAGAGAGAGAGAGAGAGAGAGAGAGAGACAGAGAGAGAGAGAGAGAGAGAGAGAGAATGTGCATCAGTATTTTTTATAAACATTCTTGCATCATCCCTTTAATTTAAATAGACAAAGGAAGAACAGTCTACGTGACCACCTCAATATAGCAACACACCTCATAACACCTCATAACACCTCATACCACCTCATACCACCTCATAACACCTCATATCACCTCATACAACATCATAACAAGAGTCCTTATGTTGCTATATCCTCCCTCACACTCTTTGACCATCTCACAATTTATGATTCTGATTGTCACCTCTTCTAGACACTACTACTACTACTACTACTACTACTACTACTACTACTACTACTACTACTACTACTACTACTACTTCTACTACTACTTCTACTTCTACTTCTACTTCTACTTCTACTACTACTACTACTACTACTACTACTACTACTACTACTACTAATGGAAGCTTACTTTATTTATGTTATTATTCAAACTATTTAGCATCTCGCAAGCGGATCTTATAAGTAGAGTCACAATGTACTAGGAATTAATAGCTATGAATATTAAGTCTCTCCTGATGGTTTTAACTTAACTTAATTCATGGCCTTGGTGATGTATAAATTTTTTTTCTCTCTCTCTTTCTTTATTTTTTATTTTTTGTCTTGTCTTGTTCATTTGTTTTTACTGTTTTTTTACTGTCTTGACTTCCTCATCTTTTTTTTTATTTTTTATTATTCCTTTCCTATTCTTGCCTCTGTTATATTTATTTACCTAGTCTAGTCTTCTTGTCCTTGTGAGTGTTTAAAATTTTTTTTTTTTTTATCTAAGTCAGTTCCTATCTCTCTTTTTTCTCTCTCTTTCTCTCTCTCTCTCTCTCTCTCTCTCTCTCTCTCTCTCTCTCTTTAGCTCTCTCAAAGGTGGTATTTCGTGAGTTGTTTTTTTTTTCTTTCTTTTTTCCTGTTTTTTTCCCCACTTTTTGGCCTCTCTCCCATTGTCACTTTAATTAAAAAGGTCACGTGTGGCTGTAGGGAAAGAGGCGTGACTTGTCTGCCAACGTGACCAATTGCTCTCTTTCAAAAGGGGAAAGTGGGTGGGGCATATGTATGAGTCAGCCAATGAAGCAGCTCAGATTTTAGGAAAGGAGTAGGAGCGTATCTTGGTTTAATTTGATCTGAACTGACTATGTAGAAGTTAACGGAAGTCTGCTCTCTCTCTCTCTCTCTCTCTTTTTCTTTTTCTTTTTTCTCTCTCTCTCTCTCTCGATACTTCCACTATGTTTGTTGTCATAGTTTATGTGGGATTTTTTTTTCTTTCTTTTTCTTTCTTTCTTTATCTTGGTTTAATCTGATTTTTATGAACTAACTGTATGTAGAAGTTAAAGGCAGTTTGCTCTCATTTTCTTTTCTTTTTTTCTTTTTTTTCTCTCTCTCTTTCTTTTGATACTTCCACTATGTTTGTTGTCATAGTCTAGATGTTTTTTTCTTCTTTCCTGTTTTTTTTCGGTTATTTTCTTTGTCTGTTTTTTTTTTTTTTTTTTTTTTTTTTTTGTCTTTCTGTCTTTCTTTTCTTTCTTTCTTTCTTTCTTTTTTCCTGTCTAAGTGTAAGGAAGTGAGATGGTTGGATGGCTGAGGTGTGGTAGCCTCGCGTGATGGCTCATTAGACTCCCAATTGCCCATTCTATACTAAGGCTCCAGGTGTTGGCAGGTGTTACAGTGTGGTTATGGCTGTAAACCTAACTTGGTGTGGTAGTTTAAGTAGTTATCATAAGAGTTAGTGTAGTCTTTATAAGCAAATAATAGCATCAAATAATATTCCTAATTTACGGAACTAATAAAAAACTCAACTTATTAATTTTATCCATAAGAAAACTGGAAGCTGTTTTGATAGAAGTTTGTTTTTTTCTCGTTAATGTAAATAGCTATGTGTATATACTTAATTATACTTAACAATCGATTAATTAAATGTCACTAGGAATAACAGATTGAACATTGTTGACAAAATAATTAATAGTACAAATCAAACTGAAACGATATCTAGAACAATCTTACCACGTATGTTAGGATCAGAATTAGTTAATATATTCAAAAGCAGACTAGACGAATATTTTGAAATCAATCCATAACTCATATATTTTTTTTACCCGTGAAATTAAACCTGACACTACTGTAGCAAGTATAAATATTAGGTAACTTATGGAAGATTTTTTTTCTCTCTCTTTCTCTCTTTCTTTCTCTCTTTCTCTCTCTCCTTCTCTCTCTCCTTCTCCCTTATGAGCAATGTTTGGTTACAGTTTCTTTACAAAGGAATACATAAGAATACAAACACCAACATACTTTCAAGTTTCCTATAGATGGCTTCACATTTTTTTCCCTTTAATTTTTTCCCCTTAATACACACCTGGCTCTCCGTTCCTCCCCTTTTATCCCTTTTTTCCCCTCGTTTTTTCCCCAGTTTTTTCCCTCCTCATGTTTCCTCTTCCTATGTAACTCTTACTTTTTTTCCATTTACTTTCCTCTCTTCCCTGTCTCTTCTATAAGGGTACATTCTCCTCCTCCTCCTCCTCCTCCTCCTCCTCCTCCTCACTTCAGTCACTCCTACAAAATGTCCACTTTTAGTACATTTTCACCTCCCCTTACTCCTCTTTCCTCCGTGTTTTTTCTCTTCCCTCTTCTCTCCTCTTCTCTTCCCTCCCCTCCTCTTTTATCTCCCCTCTATTCTTTATCACTCAGGTTTTTCTTCCTTCCCCTCCCCCCTTTCTCTCCCTCTCCCCTGCCACTACTGCGGTATCTCTCCCTCCCTCTTGTACTCTCACTCCCCCTTCTCTCCTCCACTTGGTTCCCTCCTCCCCTTCTTTCTTCCTTCTTTTCTTTCTTTCTTCCTTCCTTCTTCCTTCTTTCCTTCTTCTTTCCTCTTTTATCTTTCCTTCGCTAATATTTATTTTGCATCTTTTTCCTCCTCCTCCTCCTCCTCCTCCTCCTCCTCCTCCTCCTCCTCCTCCTCCTCCTCCTCCTCCTCCTCTAAATATGCTGTTATTTGTTTTTCCTTTGTGTTCCTTTGTGTTCTACCATTTTTTTTCCTCTCTCTCTCATTGAAGGAAAAGAAAAAAAGGGGAAGACTAAGGGGTTATAGTGGTGAAGTAAAGGGTATTTAAGTGGTGATTTGGGGGGAAATTAATGTAGTGGAAATTTTGTTGGTGGAAATTTTATCATTGAGAGAAAATGTGTGATGACTGTGGTGGTGATGGCTGTGGTGGTGATGGTGGTGGTGGTGGTGGTGATGGTGGTGGTGGTGGTGATGGTGGTAGAGAAAATAAAAGTAAAGGAGACAATGGTGGAGATGATGAAGGTGGAGGTAGTAAATGTGGTGGAGATGGCACTTGTTAGGAAATTTCATGCAAGTATTGGTGAGGGAGATGAAGAATTTGGTGGAGAAAATGGTTGTGGAGAAGGAGGAGGAGGAGGAAGAGAAGGGGAAGGAGGAGGAGGAGCAGGAGGAGGAGGAGGAGGAAGAAGAAGATAGAAGATAAGGGGAAGAAAAAAGTGCATTACAAACACGAGAGAACGAGAACGAAGGAAATAACAAGAAGAACAAGAAGAAGAACAAGAACAAGAGAACAATACAACAACCACACCTGACCCACCTCAAGCCTGGTGACACTGGAGTTCACAATGGTCACGTTAGTCTCCTCGGGGGCTGAACCAGTACGATACGTGTACGTCTTAGAGGTCATACCCTTTGACACTTTCTTAGAGGACGAGGACGAGGACTGCATCATCTTGCTGGAGGAACTGGAAGCCATCATTTTGCTACTTGCCATCTTGCTACTGCTAGACAAGCCCACCATAGTTTTAGTGGCCATTGTGTCGATTATTTCTTCAGGAGCTCGTGGGGAGGAGGTGCACGAAGGGGGGGTGAGCGAGCACACACGCACGCACCGTCTGTCACCAACGCTCGCTCAGCACTCCGGAAGGGGCACTGCTCCCCCCGACAGACCGACAGGTGTCCACGTATGTATTCCCCCGATAGAGGTCGCTAGTGTGCTCATAACCGCACTCTCAGGTTACTTAAGGGGCCAGCAATGCCTCGTACCATTTATAGATGTGATGCCCGAATGCCCACGACTGTGCCCGACTATACCCGAGCCATGACAGAAAATGTAATGGGGGTGGTACTGTGTTATTTTGTTTCTGTAAGGTTTGTTGTTTATTTTATATCTTAATTGGTCTGATCTTTGTTGTGTGTTTCGTTTTTGTTATTTTCTTTTTTTTGTCTGTTGTGTCACTGTTGTTTTGTTATTTTTGTTGATTTGTTTATTTATTTATTTATTTATTGGATTTGTTTTGGTTTGCCTTAAAATATTGTGGTAAGGCCTTGGTTTTCTTTGATGGTTTTGTTTTTGGTTTGCTTTTTTTTGTTTTGTTTGCTACTTTAAAAAGAGTCAAAAAAATAATATCGTAAATCCTACAAGAAAATAAGTCAATGATATGAAATATTTTACATCTATTTTCTTAACGATTTTAAGAATTTTTTCTCTCTTTCTCATTCTATTTTCTCCTTTCTCCTCACATTCATTATACTTATTACAATTTCCTTCATTTCCCCTTTCTTCCATATTTTCCTATTCCCCTCCATTCTCTACTATTCCTTCCTCATTCTTTCATCCTTCCTTCCCTCTCCATCTTTACCTCCTCCTCCACATTCCACCATCTCTTCCTTTCCTCTCCCTCTCTCCCTCTCTTCCCTTTCCTCTCCCTCGACCCAGAAATAACCGAAGGGTAGCGGGGTTACCCACTACATTTCTCTCCCTCTCTCTCCTCCCTCCCTCCCCTCCCTCTCTCTCCTCTCTCTCTCCTCTCTTTCATCGGTGAGGGGAGGAGGAAGGGAGGGAGAAATGACTCATAGACAGGGAGGAGGAAGGAGAGGGAAGGGAAGGGGAGGGGAAAGAGGGGAGAGGAGGAGAGAAAGGTTACTCTATCGTATCTCTCTCTCTCTCTCTCTCTCTCTCTCTCTCTCTCTCTCTCTCTCTCTCTCTCTCTCTCTCTCTCTCTCTCTCTCTCTCTCTCAAAAACGAAAATTATATGGATTTAATCGAAAAAAATCTGTCTATTGTATTCTTTTTTATATTTTTTTATCGTGTAGTTTTTTTTTAACGTTATTACTTGTATCTATGTTATTTTTACACTGTTGCGTCATATCAGGCAGGTGAGTGTGTGTGTGTGTGTGTGTGTGTGTGTGTGTGTGTGTGTGTGTGTGTGTGTGTGTGTGTGTGTGTGTGTGTGTGTGTGTGTGTGTCTATCTCCACTATTGTTTACTCTCCCCATCTATTTATGTCTCTCTGTGTATCAACCTATCAATCTATTTTTTATATATCTATTTATTTATCTATCTATCCACTTATATCCATCCATCTATTCTTCTATTTATCTATTCATTAATCTATCCTTGCATCTATCCATCTATTTTTGCATCAGTGTTAGTTTTTTCTGATCAACACAAACATTTATTTTAGCCAAACCTCTCTCAGCTTTTCTCAACTTCATTCCTTCCTAACTTCATGCCTTCCTAACTTCAGGCTTTCCTAACTTCATGCTTTCCTAACTTCATGCCTTCCTAACTTCATGGTTTCCTAACTTCATGCTTTCCTAACTTCATGCCTTCCTAACTTCATGCCTTCCTAACTTCATGCCTTTCTAACTTCATGCCTTCCTAACTTCATGCCTTCCTAACTTCATGCCTTCCTAACTTCATGCCTTCCTAACTTCATGCTTTCCTAACTTCATGCTTTCCTAACTTCATGCCTTCCTAACTTCATGCTTTCCTAACTTCATGCTTTCCTAACTTCATGCCTTCCTAACTTCATGCCTTCCTAACTTCATGTTTTCCTAACTTCATGCTTTCCTAACTTCATGCCTTCCTAACTTCATGCCTTCCTAACTACATGCCATCCTAACTTCATACCTTCCTAACTTCATGCCTTCCTAACTTCATGCCTTCCTAACTACATGCCATCCTAAATTCATACCTTCCTAACTTCATGCTTTCCTAACTTCATACCTTCCTAACTTCATTCTTTCCTAACTTCATGCCTTCCTAACTACATGCCATCCTAACTTCATACCTTCCTAACTTCATTCTTTCCTAACTTCATGCCTTCCTAACTTCATGCCTTCCTAACTTCATGTTTTCCTAACTTCATGCTTTCCTAACTTCATGCCTTCCTAACTACATGCCATCCTAACTTCATACCTTCCTAACTTCATGCCTTCCTAACTTCATGCCTTCCTAACTTCATGCCTTCCTAACTACATGCCTTCCTAACTTCATGCCTTCCTAACTTCATGCTTTCCTAACTTCATGCCTTCCTAACTACATGCCTTCCTAACTTCATACCTTCCTAACTTCATGCTTTCCTAACTTCATGCCTTCCTAATTACATGCCATCCTAACTTCATACCTTCCTAACTTCATGCTTTCCTAACTTCATGCCACCCTAACTTCATGCCTTCCTAACTTCATGTTTTCCTAACTTCATGCTTTCCTAACTTCATGCCTTCCTAACTTCATGCCTTCCTAACTTCATTCTTTCCTAACTTCATTCCTTCCTAACTCATGTGTTTATTTCATCCTTAAAACGAATCTTTCCTTGAAATAAATATAATTGTGTTTGAAATAAAGAGAAATATAATTGCAAAGTTTTTTTTTTTTTTTATTCTCTCACCTTTTCTTCCTTTTCCTCTTCCTTCTTCCTTTTTTCTCCTTATTCCTATTCATCTCTTCCTCTTTCTCTCCTTCTCTTTTTCCTTTTCTTTTCTTCTTCACCCATATGTTCTACTTCTACTTATTCCTCTCCTTTATCCAACCTTTTCTTTTCCCACATTTGCATCGAGAGAGAGAGAGAGAGAGAGAGAGAGAGAGAGAGAGAGAGAGAAGAGAGAGAGAGAGAGAGAGAGAGAGAGAGAGAGAGAGAGAGAGAGAGAGAGAGAGAGAGAGAGAGAGAGAGACCTTCCTTTTCCTCACACCTGGCTCTTCCTCTTTACTTTTTTCCTTCACACCTGTCACTCCTCCTTCTCTCCCTCCCTCCCTCCCTCCCTCCCTCCCTCCCTCTCTCCCTCCCTCCCTCCCTCCCCCACCTATCATCCTCTAATCATCAATTTCATAAAATATTTCAAACACTTTGAAGTCTTCCTTTTCAAGTTTCCTTCCCATGACTTTCTTCCTTCTCCCTTTTTTTAATTTATTTTCTTCACTTCCATGTTTATTTCTTATTTTGTTGGTTTTTATTTTGCTTCCCTTACTTCTTTATTTTTGTCTAATTTGAATAACTGTCTGGTTTATTTATTTATTTATTTATTTATTTATTTATTTGTTTATTTCCATAGTCAGTATTAGTTTTCATTTATATGGAAAGTCATTATAATTCGAAAAAATCTGTAAAGTATATTTTTCCCCGTTTTTAGAATTTCTGAAGCAAATTATGTAATATATATAAACTCGCTCTCCTTATCTATCTATACATCTATCAATTTATCTATTTATCTATTTATCTCAACAAGTCTTCTGGTATCTGTTCTTCCTTATGTTTTTATGTTCTCTAATTTTATTCCGTATTTACATTTCCTTGAAACTCTACGGGATATGTTCATAATGTTTCACTGTGTAATTCATCTCAGTCTGGAGGATCACGCGCTAGACTCAAATGTGTGTATGTGTGTGTGTGTGTGTGTGTGTGTGTGTGTGTGTGTGTGTGTGTGTGTTGTGTGTGTGTGTGTGTGTGTGTGTGTGTGTGTGTGTGTGTGTGTGTGTGAGAGAGAGAAAAAAAAGAAGTAAATAATTCACATTTTCAACAACAAATAAAAAAAAAAAATCGTACGCTAATATTACAAACTTACAATATATTACTTTTTTTCTCTTATTTTCTCTCTCTACAATCGTCCTTACCATGTCATTACATTAGCCAGCCCTTGTATTATTCTCTGTCATGACACACTAGAAGAAAACGTGTCCTGTTATGTCTATCCTTACATAGACTAAACAATTCTCTACCACTCCCTCATAATAACTTTATAACGTCTCTACATTATAACAAATACTAACATAACATAGCATAACATAACATTAACCAAACCAAAATAAACCTAACCTAACCTAACCAAACCTAACCTAACTCTCTCTCTCTCTCCTCTCTCTCTCTCTCTCTCTCTCTCTCTCTCTCTCTCTCTCTCTCTCTCTCTCTCTCTCTCTCTCTCTCTCTCTCTCTCTCTCTCTCTCTCTCTCTCTCTCTCTCTCTCTCTCTCTCTCTCTCTCTCTCTCTCTCTCTCTCTTCTCTCTCTCTCTCTCTCTCTCTCTCTCTCTCTCTCTTCTCTCTCTCTTACGCAAGCCTTCCTGTGAAAACTATAGTAAAGTAATAATTATAATGAAGTATAATTTCTATAATCGAGCAAGTAGGAAATACATTGCAAAATTTTTTTCAGATAATTCAATGTACTTTAATACCAGATGTTAGAGAGAGAGAGAGAGAGAGAGAGAGAGAGAGAGAGAGAGAGAGAGAGGAGAGAGAGAGAGGAGAGAGAGAGAGAGAGAGAGGAAAGAACTAGATGGTATCCACAAAACCTTCTCTTTCGTGCCAAAGTGTAGAATCCTCAACCAACTATATAAACGCCTCCCACTCACTCTCTCTTCCTCCTCCCTCTCCCTCCCTCTCCCTCCATCTCCCTCCATCTTCCTCCCTCTCCCACACTGCACCTCTCCTTTCCTTCCCTCCTCCCACCACAACCACAACTTCCAACAAATAATAATTCAATAATCATTTTCTCGTTACAATAAGTCAGTCAGTCAGTCAGTCAATCAATCTATCTGTCAGTCAGCTCGACACGAAGTTGAAACCAATTATTTCCTCATTACACAAGTCAGTTAGTCAGTCAGTCAGTCAGTCACCATAAAATTATAAGTCAATCATCAGTTTTCGGTTTTTTTTCATCAAGTATTCAGTCAGACAAAACTTTAGACTGTCAAGGCGTGACTATAGCGTTCCTTGACTGGTTGTGAACAGTCACCAGTCATGATCTGTACTCAAACACAGTTGTTCTCTATGTTCATTCACTTCAGTCAATTTTCAGTCACTTTTTCATTTCAATAACTTCTTCATTTCTGAGAAAAGAGAGAGAGAGAGAGAGAGAGAGAGAGAGAGAGAGAGAGAGAGAGAGAGAGAGAGAGAGAGAGAGAGAGAGAGAGAGAGAGAGAGAGAGATCAAAGAGCTATTATATATATATATATATATATATATATATATATATATATATATATATATATATATATATATATGTGTGTGTGTGTGTGTGTGTGTGTGTGTGTGTGTGTGTGTGTGTGTGTGTGTGTGTGTGTGTGTGTGTGTGTGTGTAGTTTATTTTTTTAATGACCATTAGTTCAGCTTTCTTCTACATTTGCCATAGAGTTCCCGAATGTCTTTTAACTTGAAAGAAAACGGAACTGTGAAATTCAACAGGACTGTAACACCGGTGAAATCTCTCTCTCTCTCTCTCTCTCTCTCTCTCTCTCTCTCTCCTCTCTCTCTCTCTCTCTCTCTCTCTCTCTCTCTCTCTCTCGCTCTCGCTCTCGCTCTATGTGTGTTAGAATACCTAATTTCCGAAAAAATACAGAAGAGAGAGAGAGAGAGAGAGAGAGAGAGAGAGAGAGAGAGAGAGAGAGAGAGAGAGAGAGAGAGAGAGAGAGAGAAGAGAGAAGAGAGAGAGAGAGAGAGATATAAAAACCCTCTTTAGATTGGAGATAAAGCACAGACTCCAATAAAAGAAGGAATAATGAAGAAAGGGGGAGAGATACGGAGAATAAAAAAGGAGAAAGAACACCATTTTGACCCATCCTGAGAAAAGGAATGAAAGACAAGAACCAGACGAAGAGGAGAGAACAAAATCAACAAGGAAGAGAAAGAAGAACAAAACAAGAACAAAACAGAACAAAACCAAGAAAAGGACCACAAATTAGACCCCAAAATTAACTCCAACAAAAACCACCACCAATCACCACCACCAATAACACCAATAACACCTACCTCAAGTGCGGAAGTATGAGCATAGACGGTCTGTGAGGAGGTCTGAATATCCGGTGTCATTGCTCCTGATTTGTAAGAGGTCTTGGTGATGGAGACCGAGGAGGCACCTGTAGATTGGGCAGGCATGGTAGCGGCTCGGGGCGGTGGTCAGCCGGAGGGGAACAAGACAACAGGTAAACTCGCTCTCACGGGTTACAAGCGAGGGAGTGGGAGCTGTTCCGGCCGTGGAAGCCAGAGGAGCACTAGAGAGCCGTTGGTGGGGCACTGGGGGCGTGGCACCTCTCACT
>JAXIVD010001610.1:28874-38874 GCA_036785275.1 Cancer borealis
AGTCGACATAAGTAAAGGATTATGAAAAAAATATAAATTAAGCAAAATAAGTGTACGAAATAAATGGAAAGGAGAAAGAGGGGAAAGAGATTAGAAAAAGGGGAAGAAGAGATGAATATGAAAAAAAAGGAACGAAGGACACACCGAAGGACAGAGAAGAGAGAGAGAGAGAGAGAGAGAGAGAGAGAGAGAGAGAGAGAGAGAGAGAGAGAGAGAGAGAGAGAGAGAGAGAGAGAGAGAGAGAGAGAGAAAGAGAGAGAGAGAGAGAGAGAGAGAGAAAGGAGGGAAGATAGAGAAGAAAAACACTAGAGGGAGAGAAAGTGAGAGAAGAATAGAGAGAAAGGGAGGGAAAAGGAGAGCTCTACTGGTGATATAAGGAGGAAGAACCAGCATTGTACCTTGAGGCATTAACCTCACGACCAATCTCTCCTTTCCTCCCCCCCTACCTCCCCCTCTCTCCCTTCCCCTCTCCCCTTCCCTCACTCTCCCTTCCCTCACTTCCTTCCCCTCTTCCCCTCTGGCCCTTCCCCTCTCGAACCTTCCCCTCTCTCCCTTCCCCTCACTCCCTTCCCCTCATTCCTTGCCCTCTCTTCCTTCCCCTCACTCCCTTCCCCTCTCTCCTTTCCTCAGGCACTTCCCTTCCCCAGGTGACACAACTACTTCCTCCTCCCTCCCTCCCTCCCATCTTTCCCTCCTTTATTCTGTTCCTCAATTCCCTTGCTCTCCTTTCCTGCCTTTAGTCCTTCACTCCTTCATTATCCGATATTTATTTATCTCTTTCTGTCTCTCTGTTTCATCCATTCCTCCCATTCTCCCTTCGGTCTCCTCCTTTCTTCCTCCTTTCCTTCCTCTCTCTTTTCCATCCATTCCTCCGTTTTCCCTTCCATTTCCCACTTCCTTCTTCCTTTCCTACTTCACCCTCCTTTCCTCCCTCCTCTTCCCTCCCTCCCTCCCTCCCTCCCTCCAACACACCCCGAGGCTCTCCCTGGAGGTGAGAAGAAATGAATATACGCCTGTCGCCTTTCTGTTCTCTTCCTCTTCTTCCTCTTCATTCTCCTCCTCCTCCTCCTCCTCCTCCTCCCTCCTCCTCCTCTCCTTCTCTTTCCTCCACAACAATCTAGTTCGTTTCTACTTGTGTGAATAGCTGACTGATTTTTTTTGTATTTGTTTATTTGTTTCTTATGTAATTTCAGTTTTCAATTTCCTTTACTTTCTTTCTTATTGCCTGTCTGTCTTTTACTTTTATCTCTTTTTTTATTCTCTCTCTCTCTCTCTCTCTCTCTCTCTCTCTCTCTCTCTCTCTCTCTCTCTCTCTCTCTCTCTCTCTCTCTCTCTCTCTCTCTCTCTCCTCCCTTATTGCCTCCCCTCTCGCCCTTAACTGCTTCTTATCCCTTAAGGCATCTCTTTTTATAGAATCTCTCTCTCTCTCTCTCTCTCTCTCTCTCTCTCTCTCTCTCTCTCTCTCTCTCTCTCTCTTCTCTCTCTCTCTCTCTCTCTCTCTCTCTTCTCTCTCTCTCTCTCTCTCTCAAATAATAAAAAACAAACTATTATTTCCTTTTTACTTCATGTCTTGTAAATAAAAAAAGTTTATTCCCCAAAAATCGAAAATAACACACGATTCAACCTGGGAAGAAAGGGAAAGAAAGGGAAAGGGAGAGAAAAAGGGAAGGAGGGAAGGAGGGAAGAAAGTAGGATGGAGATAAGACGTCAAGGCCCTTTCACTTTTATACATAGGACGTGTGTGGAAAGGGAATCCTAAGCAACTCATCCCATTTTCTTTAAAGATAATTGTATTCCTATTGTGTACTTTGTTCTCTATTCTTACTGCCATTTATCTAGTCTATTCATGTTTCTCTTTTTCTTCTGTAATCATTATCATCCCTATTCATTGTCCAACATTTCTTGCTCTTTTCCTCCTACTTCTCCTTTTTTCCTCCTCCTCCTCCTCCTCCTCCTCCTCCTCCTCCTCCTCTTCCTCCTCCTCCCCTTCCTCGATCAATAACTTCAAACACCAAATGTGTGAAACGACATAAAACACAATACAAAATCATTCTAAGCTTTCTCTCTTCCAATTCTCTCTCTCTCTCTCTCTCTCTCCTCTCTCTCTCTCTCTCTCTCTCTCTCTCTCTCTCTCTCTCTCTCTCCTCTCTCTCTCTCTCTCTCTCTCTCTCTGATCAGTACTCGTTTAATCGCATATTCCAGAGGCGATAAAGCGGACTCTCCTTAATCTTGTAAATAACATGGAAATTGCGAAGCGATGCTCGAGTTTCCTTGTTTTTGTTACCATTGTTCCAGATACGGTTGTCCCCTTTCTCTTTCTCTCGCTTGTCCCCCTTCTCTCTCTCTCTCTCTCTCTCTCTCTCTCTCTCTCTCTCTCTCTCTCTCTCTCTCTCTCTCTCTCTCTCTCTCAGGGAACACAATGGTAGGATTTTTACATGTTCTAATAATAATAATGATAGTAATAATAATAATAATAATAATAATAATAATAATAATAATAATAATAATAATAATAATAATAATAATAATAATAACTAACAACAGCGGATAGTAATTACATGAAGCAACGAATAAAAATAAAGATCGTTTATTATTTTTCGCAACAAAGTACTGCAATATTACAACACTGGGCAAACGGGTATCATCTCTCTGATTGCTTGATCCTTATTGTCACACACACACACACACACACACACACAGACACAGACACAGACACACACACACACACACACACACACACACACACACACACACACACACACACACACACACACAGTCATGTATATTTCTTTCATCTCTTTGTATCTGTTTGGTCATTAACACGACAGGAAAAGCATGAATGAAGTGATAACAAGCTTTGCGAGAGAGAGAGAGAGAGAGAGAGAGAGAGAGAGAGAGAGAGAGAGAGAGAGAGAGAGAGAGAGAGAGAGAGAGAGAAACACTGTCAGAGCTCGCAGCAACTCGGAAAAACAGGTGAAATAAACAGAAAATAAAATTAAAAAAACAACCTCAAACACACACACAAACACTGAAAAATTGGGTAACAGAAGTATAACGAATTGTCACACACCTTATTAGAAGAAAAAAACTAAACTAGATAACGTTTGAACGCAGGAAATAAAAGATTAACGAAGTGCCGCCTGAAACCAGTGCCACGATCAAAAAAAAACGGAAGGAAATCGTCAACTAGAAATGTGCGTTATGTTGATAGTCATTTTTGTGTACCGGAGAAGGAATGTATAGAGGAAAAAATAAGGAAGACGAAGAGGAGGACAAGGAGGGTGAGGAGGAGGAAGTTCTTGTGGAGTGAAGTTAGGAGACGAGCACAGGGAAGGGAGGTGGTGAGGGGAGGGGAGGGAGGACGAATCCCTGAAGCAAGGACACCCTGAGGACACACACACACACACACACACACACACACACACACACACACACACACACACAAAGGGGTAAGAGTGGGGAGAGAACGAAGGGACGTAGCTGTGAGAGGGGAATGCTAGGGAGCAGAGGGGAGAGGAGGGGACGAGGAGAACTCTATCATGCCCCCTAGCCCTTCCCCTGATGCGCTGGGGGCAGGGGAGGGAGCAGGCGTCGCCCTGGGGATCTGGGGGGGAGGGGCCTGAGGGGGGAGGAGGAAGTAGGTGGATGAAAGCATCTTAGCCTCAGGTTGTTTGCCTCGGCCAAATTGACATTCTTGCAATTTGACTGAGTTTCTCGTGGATTACGAAAACGAAAGGATCGCTACAGGGGCTTGAGGGAGGGGGGAAGGGGGAAGGGATGGAGAGACTGAGGGAAGGAAAAAACGAAGGAGGGAGGGAGGGAGGGAGGGAAGAGCCACCGTCCAGCTGGGGTAATTTTCCCATGCAAGTAAAAATGAGTGTAGAGAAAACTTAACTCCAACACAAGCATGACAAACACCCACCATGTTTGCGACAAAATGAAGGAGAATTAAAGAGGAGGAGGAGTACCAGGTGCATGAAGAGAATTAAGACAGATTAGCATCCTCCTCCTTCTTCCTCCATCTCCTCTTCCACCTCCTTTTCCAATAGCTTGCTCCTTTACTAAATGTGTTTGGCGTCTATAAAAGGAAGGAAGGAGGCGGAGTAGAGACAATGTTTGGCTGGCAGGGAATTAAGACCCTCTAACAGCGCCGTCCGGAAGAATTTACTCATACCATCACTTTCCGAGTCCTTGCTAGGGAGTCCCATTAACCATTAGTCCTCAACACACACACCTAACACCTTCCCAAATGCATGTGTTTTGACCATGAACCTCCCTCAGTCACTACGCTTGCTGATCGTCACGTGTTTGCATTGCTATTTAAGGTTTCCGAGAGGGACGTTTTGACTTACGAGTAATACTTAAATTGTTTCTCAAAAGCGCTTTTAAGTATCATTCCTACACTATTCAAACCTATTACTTTAGAAAATTTACAGATAACATTACATTTTTTAATCATGCATATACACCAGCTTTTTTTAATTTGTCCCAAAGTGATTAATATCGCAATTATTTTTTACATATTAAATACTACTGCAAATTGTTGGTATATTCTTTTTTTTTCAACCTACTTACTTGAACAGAAATCTGGGTTATGAAATGCATTATGAAACCATGAGTGTTTTGTCGTCTGGTCGAGTGAGTCATAATCAGGGCTATTAATTAACATGACAAATTAATGACATGTCTATTTATATTCAAAATCATACGCATCTCCACCCCGATGAACAGCACGTAATGAAAGCGCGATGCAACACAACACAACACAACACAACAAAATGTAAAAATCAAAGCAAAAAAAACTTATTATCCCAACCTTTGTCTTTATCTTTATCTTTGCCAAACTTTCTTACAATTAAAAAATAAAGGTGTTATCATCTAAAATATATTCTAGTCTATTTTTTGTCTAACCTAAAAATTAGAGAAAAATTCGTATCATTCAAAGATTTTCCAAAACTACCATTTCCCAAACCTTGAATATAAAATAGAATCACCCAACCAACCTATACCAAACCAACTAACATAAGAAAAATAAATATAACCTCATAATATTTCACCTACTTTACAATCCACATTATCTAAACCCAACCTTACTGACTCTAACCAATTCTCATCCCTTCAGGTACCCGGAGAGCAGACTGGCGCGGCTTTTTAACGGTTCCATCCCCATTGTGCTGGACTCCCTCAAACAACATTACTTCATTGACCGGGACGGCAAAATGTTCCGCCACATCCTTAACTACATGAGACACGGGAGGATACTGCTGCCTGACGACTTCTCGGACCTCGATCTACTGTTGGAGGAAGCAAGATACTTCGAGATTGAGGGTGAGGAAAAGGAAGGATGACATGACTATAGATAAAGAGTATGAAGCTGATAGGATGGTAGGATGATAGGAGGAATAAATACAGAGTGATTTTAAGGGAAGGTAAGGGTAAGAGAATTTAGTGATGAGGGTAAGGAGATGAAAGGGAATGTGAAAGGGAGAGGGGAATAAAGGTGAGGATAAGTACAATGAAGGAATGACAGGAGAATGAAGATCAGCCGGAAGAAGATTGGAAGATTAACGAGGATTTATGAATGTTTGATGAAAGTAATCATAATGGATAGAGAGGTAGAGGCGGAAGGAGAGGGAAGAAAAGACAATTAAGTGATTCCATTTACGCATGAGAAATCAAGTGAAAATTCCTTTACCGTATTGTAGTAGAATTTGATATACTGCATGTTTGTTAATAGAAGGATGAGAGAAAGCTTTATTTTCTTTCTTTAGGTAGGATAACTAAGAGCAACTTCCCTTACGTTCATAATGAAAAATAATTACATCTACTTCTCAACTAATAACTTAAAAAAAAAAAAAAAAATTTATATATACCGTTTGAATTAACAACACGCTTTCCTAGAAAACAAATCAATACATATCAAATAAGATATATATGTTTAAACAAATAAGATATATATGTTTACACACACACACACACACACACACACACACACACACACACACACACACACACACACACACACACACACACACACCCCTGAGCCTCCACCTCCACTCCCACGTCCTCCACAGGGTTAGTGAAGCAGGTCGAGGAGATGAAGAAAGCTCGCATTGACAACCGCAGGAATTCGTCATACTCGTCCTCCTCGTCGTCGATTCAGTCCTCGACCAACTGCACGTCCATCAGACAGAAGTCACTCGTCAACGGGATCAAGAGAGAGGATGAGGGACACGGATATGACGTAAGTAACGGCCGCCATTAATCACGTAAGTCAGCCATGACATTCCACCTTTTCATCGGGGTTGCATTTCACCAACAACTGTGATTTATTTTTTTTAAAGAGATTTGTGATTTTTTTATGAACTTCTCGACGCAATAGATAAACGATTTGGAAATTTAATATGTGAATAGTCTAGTACATCACGATATATATCATCAATAAACACAGGAAAGGTACGTAAAATATTAATAGTCTGACGTAATATGGTAAATAAGTAATGGTTGGGAGATTCAGAACATTATTTATACCAATATTGATGCAACATTGACTTTAAATAACGATAACAACTCTTTTTTTTCTTTCTCGAACACACACACACACACACACACACACACACACACACACACACACACACACACACACACACACACACACACACACACAGGCAGGTCACTTTGCACAAACCAACAGGTACTAAAGATGCAACAAAGACCAACACAACACTAACTCTTCGCTCCATCATACACTCTTACCTTTGCTTTACATACACAGACTAAAGGAGTGTTTATCAACCTTCCTTTACCTGTTTATCTTAAGGTGAAAAATTACGTGAACTAATAAATGCTGAGAATTGAAAGTCGTAACATATCTTTTTTTCACTTTATGAGAATTAGATTAAACTTTTGTGTAATCTAAGGAAATTAAGTTTTATAATAATACTTATTTGGATTTTCAAAAGTTCAATAATAAATGTGATAAGTATCTTCCGTCCCTTCACTTACATTAAAGTTGCGTAAATTTGATTAAAGCTACATAAATAGAATCATTACATACACTTCAATTATATCACAACTAATCAGATTATTCTCATCCACACTAAGTCATCCAGGTCCTTCTCACCCATCCTACTAGTCCCACTTAACCATCCTATCACTCCTCATCCACTTATAAGTTTCCTACGTCCACTATACAAATTATAAGCTCCTCTATATTCTCACCCACACTAATACTACCATCTACTCCTCATCCACTCTCCCTAAGCTCTTCTATCTTCCCATTCACAATAATAACATCATTTACTCCACATTCACTCCAACTAAGTTCATCCCCTTACCTTCAACACAGGTGATCGCCCTCAACATCTGTCCTGACCTCGGGGAGCGTGTGATGTTGTCAGGAGAGCGATGTGTCATAGAGGAGCTGTTTCCAGAGGTGGCCCAGGCAATGATGGACGCTCGCTCCTCACTAGCCTGGAACCACGACCATCGCTTCATTATCAGGTACAGTGAAGGAACGACAAAGTGATGGTGTGGTGAGTGAATGTGATGAGTGTGTGGTGATATATGAGTAGTGTGATGGTCGTTGGAGTGGTGGGTTGTTGTTTTTTTCAAGTATGATGGGACTTTTTAATTTTTTTTTTATCAATATGTCATACAAAGAAAAATGTATATACCAAAATGTTACTTTTTACCTCTTTTTCTACCCTCGAGAATGGACATAATATACTAAAACATAACATATATAAGAGCGAAAAGATTTATAAGACGTAATCTAACTCAAAACTTTTCACTAACGTTGCCTTCTAAACTAGACACACAAATGATAACGAAAACCGATGAAAACTATGAATTCAAGTTATGAGTCCCTAAGACCACCCTTTTCTGATCCCTTCCGCAGGTTCCCCTTGAACGGCTACTGCAAACTCACGTCCATGCAAGCCATACAGAGGCTCCTCAACGCTTGCTTCACCCTCGTCACCAGCAACGGAGGCGGGGTGGAAGGACAACAATTTTCGGAATACCTCTTCTGCAGGAGGTCGTTGCCCCTGTGATGAGCCTACTGCTGCACCCTGATGTCCTAGGGTTGACGCATACAAACTTATATAAACTCTTCTCATGTTGAACGATGGAGGGAAAAACTAATATGGAGAAGGAAGGAAAATGGGGTAGATTGTTTGGTTTTGTGTGTGCGTGTGCGTGTGCGTGTGTGTGTGTGTGTGTGTGTGTGTGTGTGTGTGTGTGTGTGTGTGTATGTGTGTGTGTGTGTGTGTGTGTGTGTGTGTGTGTGTGTGTGTGTTGTCATCTTTGGCTCCACACAATCACATGAGTCAGAGTTATGACGAAAAATATAATGAAGTAGAGGGAAAACATTATAATACAACGCCATGTCCAATTCGTACACTAAACCACAGATAGGCAAGTGTTTTTGTGTTTTTTTTCTTAATCTTAGAATCTTGGACGATGAACGAGGAGATTTAAAAACAAAAAAAACAAAAAAACTATATATACTCAATGGCTGGTGAGAGTTGAGATGCTTACGAGAGGTTTGATACAAAGAGATATTAATATATGTTTCTATGACACTTTTACAGATGAAAGATTAGTATTCGTACAGATTATAATGATGTTTTAGTCTGTTTCTTTACTCTGTTGACTAAGTGAGTTGAAGGTCGCCCGGGGTGACAGAGAGTCGGAGAGAAAGAGAGAGAGAGAGAGAGAGAAAGAGAGAAAGAGAGAGAGAGACTGTTGATGCTGGTGAGTGTCTAGGTGATGCTGGTGAATGTGAGATGATGGTGTATAGCAATCATCGTCTTGACCGCCGGGTTCAACGTGGATTCTTCTGTGCCATGCTTCGTACTCACAGTTGGGGCGAGACAGCCCTCTGCAGCACCTCTCAATGTTTTATATCATTCAATCCCTCCCCCACACACCCGCTAACGATCAACTCTTCATAAGGACATAGTCTATTATTTTAAATTTCACCACAAGACGATTCGACGATATGTTTTTAATCTAACCATAACCCAAACTGTTCCGTGATCGTGTTTTTGTATTTGTCATTTGAGTTTTTATACTCCTTTCTTTCATTTTCATAATTATATATTATTTCCTTACAACACATCCAACACAAGGTCGTCTGGAGACGCCTGTACATTGACGGGGGTTGCAGGGGGCGTGCCGCAAGGCTCTCGTTCGCACCGACCGTGTTCTGCCAAGTGAATCAGGATAACAGCATATTTTAAGGGATATTTGTAAAGAAATGATATTAGTTTAGAGTTTAGGGACGTTCAGGAGGACGGAAGGTGCCGAGTTGGGAGAGGACATGACCACGCCTAAGCATTGATAAAATCAGCAATATGATAATTTCAAGTAGAGAAAAACTAGAAAACTTGTTGAACGCTGCAAGCAAGATCTCGGTTTATTTGCACTTTTGCATGCAAATGATCTCACAGATAACAGTACTTCCCTCGCAACATTATTCTACGTTGTTCATGGAGTCACCTTCGCCAAACAAAGACGACAGGTGTTCAGTGTCCTCCCGTAAAACGTGGCAACACAAAAACCAAGGCGCACCAAGGCACCAGGGCGCGTCCCTCCCGCAGGTGGCCTTGTTCCCTCCCACCTCGGTCGACTCTCTCCCAGCAGCGACCCTTACAGAGAAGTTTTATTGTGCCATACTTAACAGGAGGCTGACCGGGTGCGGGCGGGTCAGCCTCCCACTAGTTGTTTTGTACCGTCGAGATGAATATTTCTAAGGAACTGGGCGGGACGGAGCGGGGCGAAGGCATAATCACCCGCTTCCTGGAGGGAGTAGTGCTGTGAAGGCCTCCGCCCCGCCCCTCGCCCTCCACAGGTGGTGTTCCAAAGGGCGTCACCTTTGATCATACTTTTATTACCGTTATCATCGTCTCGCCAACTGGCTTAACCCGGCCCGAGTGTCCATCTCACCTGCCGCCGGTGACCCCATGACCCGCGACCCTCACAGGTCAGGGCAGGG
>JAXIVD010001610.1:43874-51374 GCA_036785275.1 Cancer borealis
TGTGTAACTGATAATACTATAGTTAACTTTCATTCATTGGCTTCAGTGTCATAATGTCTCGATTTTTTGTGTTCACCTTACCAATCACAACCAACATCAACTACAACATTATCAACAACAACAACAACAACAACAACAACAACAACAACAACAACAACAACAACAACAACAACAACAACAACAACAACAACAACAACAACAACAACAACTACTATGAAATGTCACGTACACTCAAGCAATATAATATAAAAAACTATGACAAGAAGAATACCTGCCCACACACACACACACACACACACACACACACACACACACACACACACACACACACACACACACACACACACACTCATACATATGCTAAAGATAGAAAGAATACGGATTTCCACTTTAAATATAGTTTTTATAGTGTCTACCATGCCTTCAGTATTGCAAATAAAAAATTCAACACTTCAAGACGAACTTAATAAAAAAAACTAACAATTCTTTTTTAGCAGACAACATAATGCAAAAGAAATATCACTCAATATCAACGCAATTAATAATCCATGTGTATTGTCTATTAAAGAACCAAGTGTAAGCAGGAATGAGTGTCTTGGATAAAAGAGTATTTTATAAAACCTTCTTTGAGTTCACTTCATGTAAACCGAATATTTCCTCATCATCATATACAATACTCTCCTCTTCCTCGCCATTCTATACGAGATTTGACCCTAAAGACGATGTACTGCAGCGCTGTTTAACAATACTATGATAAGTGTTAATTCATTTGAAGTTTCTTGTAATAGGTCATAATCACCTCACAGTCAATTTTTCTATGGTTTTTTTTTTCTTCATATTTCATGTAATATCTTAAATGGCATTCCCTCGTAAGATATACGTAACAATATCTACATTTCATAATGTGAACTAAATTTACTACATACTTGCCGAGATAAAAGTATGATATAAAAAAATGAGACAGGTGATAATTCTCTCTCTCTCTCTCTCTCTCTCTCTCTCTCTCTCTCTCTCTCTCTCTCTCTCTCTCTCTCTCTCTCTCTCTCTCTCTCTCTCTCTCTCTCTCTCTCTTTCACACACACACACACACACACACACACACACACACACACACACACACACACACACACACATGAGAAATTAATAGGCTACAAACAGGTGACACGCCCCAGCCTACATGACTTGACCTATCTTAACATAAAGGCTTATTTATAGGTCACACACGTCCATGAAATGAAGATTCAACCTAAACCTTCTCTCTCGCCACCCACAGGTACACTATCGTCAGGGCAGAAAGGACTTGAAGGTCAGCACGTCATCTCTTGCGAATTAATTTACCCCCCTGACCTCTAGACAGTTTATAAAAATACTAAACAAGCTGATTTTAACAAACACTATCACCAGCTGTGGGGCAGATGTTACAAAGTGCTTCAGAACCTGGTGGGAGACTCCAGCTGAAGGGAGATCTGGGTATCTCCTTCTCAGAGACAAAAAAATGCTTGCAAACCCTTTTCTATAGCCTTTTTCCGGCCTTGAAGAAAAGAGTGTGTTGCCTAGTGTATGTTTTTTATTTTCATTCTCTTTTGCTTATTGTTAACACGTGTCTCCCTCACTGACCATGAATTCCCATGGTTTTATTGAATAATCAAATGGAAATACCGATCTCATATCAAACCCTTTCCTCAAATTCCCAAGCTTCCGTATACAGCTTCTTCTGACCACCTTTCAAAGTCTCAGCTATCTTTTCTATCACTTTTCTGCCACTATACCATCTTCCTTTCTATATGTATAGGAAATAGTTTTTTTTTTAATTACCGTCAGTTATCTTCTTTTTACGAACGATTCAGTCTTACAAATTTTGACATTTAGTAATTGGTATCTTACTTATGTTCGACTTATGTAAACGTTCACCATTGCGTCTTACTAAAAAAAAACGTAACGCTATTGTAAGAATTGGCCGGAATAGCGAACAGCAACACCAGTAAGTAATAAAGAAACGCAGTGCATGAAAACAGGACAGGCATAGTGAAATGAAACATAAAAAGAATGCGTTCCTAGAAACAAAAGCGCAATGCTGGGCGAACAACGATAACCCGCTGATAAGGTGTGACTTGTGGGAACTGAGTGGGCGAACAACGATAACCCGCTGATAAGGTGTGACTTGTGGGAACTGAGGGTGGGGTAGAGCAAGACCTTAGGGCAGGCCACGGGGAAGGATGGTGGACGAACAGAAAAGAGAAGACCCCTGTCACGCCTGCACCACCACCACCTCACCTCCACCAGCCATGAAGACAACACGAGTCTCGCCTCGCCTCCATCTCCATCTCCACCTCCACCTCCTCCTTCTCCTCCTCCTCGGTAAGATTAATGATTTATGCCTAATTCTTTAATTGTTTTGTTTTGTCACTGCGCAATACGAGTTTTCAACGTTCTTGAACTCTATTTTTTTGTTAATATATATTATCAAGTAGGAAACTACAAAGTTCTAATAATATTTCCTGAGGTCTTTTTTTCATACTATTTTCGATACTATTTGTAACGTCAAAACATGTTTGTGTATCCACAAACTCAGAGAAAAAAAGTGATTTCTTCTCTTATATTTTTTCCTGAAACTTCTCATTGATGCGAACACAAAAGCGAGAAAGCGAGTGTAATTTACGTATAATTAATAAGTTGGGGAACTCTTGGTGTTGTGTGTTAATACTTATGCACGGTGCGTGTAGGAGCGGCAGCAGGTGGGAGTGGACAACACGACACCCAGAGGAGAAGAGGACACAAATACTTCCCACACATCATTGGAGGAACAGACGCAGAACCTGGCGAGTTTCCACACCAGGTAATTGAGACTAATTCACTGCATCACAAACAGTCCCAACATGTCTCATCTATACCAAACCTTAATAGCTGAATCAAGTGTTTACAGGCAAACTAGTACCAGTCAATACGAACCACTTATTATAAAATTCTGTCCCTCCCCCAGGTGTCGGTGCAGCACAAAGGGTTCCTGGGATCACGGCATGTGTGTGGAGGCACCGTCATGAGCGAAGTGTACATCCTCACGGCCGCCACCTGCATCAACGAGTAAGTGATTCGACTCTTTTCTTATATGGTTAGTGCCAAGTTATGTGATCAACAAATGTTTAAATCAAATATGGCCCATTTATTACCCTCTCCCTAAAAAGTATATCGGTAGTTTTGAAAGTCATGACTATTCAAGGTCAAGGATAGGTTAATAAATCATAACTCAACCTTTTACTGCAGTGCGTTTAGACTTTAGTGTGTGATTGGTATTTGACACTTATATAGCTTAATACGTAATGTTAATATTGAGTTTCGTTATACATAATCACAATGAATGTGTCGGTGAAACTACAGTATTAGGGCAGAGAGAGAGAGAGAGAGAGAGAGAGAGAGAGAGAGAGAGAGAGAGAGAGAGAGAGAGAGAGAGAGAGAGAGAGAGAGAGAGAGAGAGAGAGAGAGACGGACTTTGCCCTCAAGGTGACATTGTTATGCGCCTTAAATCATAACGATAGATAACCTGCCTTATCGTGTCAAATTGGATTATGTCTTCAGCTATCAGAGACGATTGTTTACTAATAGCAATGAGTCGCAATTCTGGCGAATAATTGAATAGAACAAACTACCTTTCAAGACTTGATAATCCATATGTGAACCTAAGTAAACACGCTCGTGAACACATGGTATACCACTTCAGTAAATTAGCAACGTAATAACATTATTCAAGTTAAATGGAAATGTGGAGAGGCTTCGGCATCAAAACCTTAACTATAATACTGTGAAGTCACACAACAGGATTATCAGTACCATAGTATAATACAACACTTGACAACGTAAACATACATGGGTATACCAAACATACCTCAGACACAACGCTTCCTCCTGCTTCTTGGCACTATAAAGAGAAGATTAAAAATTTTCACCAACACTTCGTCTTCTGCTGAACACTTCCTCACACTGATTCTCAACTCTCTAGCCACACTTCTGACCACCAATCTAAGTACAGCAACACTTGATCCGTAGCTTCGACTGCAGTCGAGCACCATTGTTTACTAAACCACTAATAAACTGCGGAGCCAACAGATGGCGCTGATGACTCGTTTGTTATCAACTCCATTTTTTATGATATCGATGATAGAAATAACTCTCTGAATTAAAGATTAATGTTTGCTTCAATTTAGATTCAACAGTCTGTAAATGTGCTGCCATCTTAACTAGCACCTTGCCAATACTAGTCTAACTGCAGTGTGTGCAATTTCTCGATAACATTATTCTGTTGCATCACATCACACTTAATCCCGCAAATGTTAAAGTGAAATGACCAGTGCATTGTCAGAAAATTAATGAGACGACATAGTAGCAGGTATTATTTATCTTGTGCGATACCTGTGGTGCAGTGGTTAGCACATCTGACTATGAATCAGCTGGCCTGAACTCGATCATGGACGGACAGTCGTACAGCTCACTCAACTATTCATCTCATTTCAAACGGGTTGGTTGATAAATGGATACAAAGTAAAACCTGAGGAAAGTAAACTGTGGAAACTCGGATGTCACAGTGGTCCTGTGTCGCGGGGTAACGGATTGATTTCCACCACAGGCTCAAAGGCCAATGCGGAAGTACAGCGTGTGCCCCCACTTTACCTTACAGCTTCAAGGTGACGAGCCTGTCGGTGGTCGCGGGCGTCACCAGCCTGGATGATGCCGAGGCCCAGGTGGTGTCAGTCAAGTCAGTCATCACTCACGAGAACTTCAACAGCGATACACACTCCAACAACATCGCTCTACTAAAGGTACAATTCTTCCCCATTTTGAGGACTCAAAAGGTAGAGAAATTTCATCACACCTAATATATAACGTAACCAACAGACATATCTGAAGAGGTTACGTGATACAGCAAGATTTGGACTGTTCCTAGGTTATAGTCAACTGCTATGCAAAGACTTTCTTCTAATCAAAAACAAAAACCTATCAGCCTCATCTCAAATGTTCCGACATGCACTCCTTGGTTTCACTGTAAATGTTCTCAGCATTGAGACCCCAATGTGGTTTCACTTTATTTTTTCACCTTCATTTTTTAAGAACGGCGTTTTCAACTTGAGTCACTGCTTTACTTCGTAGGAATACATGGTTTAAAGGGTGATAAATCGACGGCGCTGTTACCTCCCCAATAGCTGGATGAGCCCTTGGAGTTGGGAGACTTTGTGCAGCCACTTTCTCTACCACCCGATGGGGAAGTAGTGCCTGGGAACACGCTCTGCACCGTTATAGGCTGGGGGGCCATCATCGAATCTGGGGATTTTTACAAGCGGCTACAGAAGGTGAATTCCACTTCCGTATGAAAGATATTTTGGAAATCCTATAACTCTTCAACATTTATGTGGGTTTACATCTGCATTCATGGGATATAATTTTCATGTATAATCCATCACCTTTGACTACATCTCCAAATAACATTGATTGTCATTAATCTTACCTTGTGCCAAACAGGCAGAGATGACCACCGTGACTGATGAAGATTGCAGACAGTCTTACGGTGCCATGGCTATTGAGGACTCCATGATGTGTGCTGGCCTGCCTGATGAGAAGGATACTTGTGATGGTGATGAGGGTGGACCATTACTCTGTCTGGGTAACTTGCATGGCGTCACTTCCTGGGGGAAAGGATGTTCACAACCCTATTACCCCAGAGTATTCTCCGAGGTGGCCTACTACAGGAACTGGATCATGATGTATATTTTCAATCTATGATAACAATTCACTCGCAACAACTACCATTTGCATCATCTGCAGCAAAATAACATTTCAATTCATAAGGTTGAAGACCTACGAGCAACAGTTGTAGTGAAGATAAAATATTGCCAGCACAAGTCTTATGCAAAACTGACACAAATTTGGTAAAAAAAAAAAAATTATTAATACTGTTAACGAGTATGAATATAGTGAAGCAACTTCACAAATTTCACTTGTGTAATTGGTTGTTTAATTTTTGTGAGCAAGTTACACCCAATAAGAATGCAGTTTTATAATCATTAAGAAAGAAAATCGTTGCTGATGGTGATTATGATGACTAAAATGTTCTATATGGAAGTCATTTCTCTTGAAGTTATCAAGAGGAAAGCATAACAGAAAAATTGTAAAAACATATATTCACAGGTACACACGATGACTCAGCTTCTGTTAATCTTTGGATGCTGAATATCATACAGTACAATTACATAATACATACCATATAAACAAACAAAAAACTAAAACTTTAACTGACACATGTTTAGTTTAGTCATGTGGACAAAGGTTGCTTTACTAAGATTATATGAATTATATACAATTTTTTTTAGTATATTAAGTTCCCTCTTCTATATAATCCACAAGGGAAGCTTAATGCAAGAAGTAAACTGACTTTATAAACTAATGCAGTTTGAAAACTTTGCAAGAAGATTTTATGACTTTAGGCAATCAAACAATCATCATAAAAAATAGATTTCCTGAACTGAACTGTAGTGAAGAGATTCAGTAGCTAAGAATTAAAACATTAATGTTCAATAACATAAAGAACTGTTCCTTAAAGTAGTTTTTTGAATAAGTTTCATAACTGAATACATGAGGGAACACCCAGCAGGTGGAAAACAAAGTTAATGTTCCTCCATCACCACAACAGGTACTCTGTCACCACCATCCGATAACATTACAAAGGACATGATGTAAGTAACAATGTCTTCATTCAAAAAGTTTATATAACCATTCAACTTTCTACATCTAGTTACATGTAACCAAATTTTTTCTATTGCAATAGGATTTATTCACATTGAAAGTGTTTCAGCTCATGTCCATAATTGTAAGGGGTGTCTAATTTTTCAACTTTTCCTTTTGTGAAAGCATTTTTTCTGTGCTTGTTCAAGACATACAATGAAAAGTATATTCATTCCTCATGCCTCTGACTGAGTGTCTCTGTTCACTGTGAACAATGAAGGTGGTCGCAGGAACCTCACCTTCCAGTATCCCCATTGATAAGATGTTCTTGACAATGCAGAAGAATTGACCGAGGATCTTGTTGACTCACTTCCCCGACTCGAGGGTGTAAAAGACTGGAATCGTGACTGTCTTGGGGTTAAACTGTGTCCTCTAAGGCAACTCTCTCTCCTGATGGAGGGTGAAGATGAAAAGGAATCTGAATTTGTACCTGATGAAAATTCTGAAACCCAAGAGCCTATCCTGGACTGTACCCGAGCATGTCTACTGGAAGCATAGATGGGCTCTTCATAAAGAGCATCCTGTCCCTCGTCCCTTACTGATGGCAATGACTCATTCCCTGCCGTCACGGAGTGTTCCCTCGCGTGCCCCTATTCCATTGACAACCTTCTGGGTGCTCTAGTAGTGACATCTTCTGTTCTGCTTCTTCGGTGACGGATCACAAAGATGGCAATGACTGCGATGATTATCACTACTAATAAGACTGAGCCAACTGCAATTCCAGTGATGGCT
>JAXIVD010001610.1:58874-71374 GCA_036785275.1 Cancer borealis
CACACAGCTCTCGGCTCAAAGGTCAACATCCAGTCACCAATGTCCTGCTGCCGCTGCATCATGTCGATGCGAATCTATGAGGAATATGGCATAAAAATTACCCAATATTGATAAAAAGCTGATCTTTTTAATAATGATTGTTGCATTAAATAAAGGTAGAGAGATAATTTTTTTCATGATAGACAGCAGTATGGAAGTAAACCCACCTGAAGGAAGAAAGGAGTCAAAACAACCACTGTGTATCCCTTAGGGTCACCTCCATTGGTCTGAGCCAAAAGGTCAAAGTTTGCACCTGGTAAGGAGTGAAAAGTTTTACATTCTTATTCAAAAACAAAAATTTGCCACAATAGAAAGGTATCTAAGTTTATTATGAATAAATTTTTCTCTTTTTTCAACCATGACAACATAAAGAACACTTTTAACATACGGAAATCTCTAACTTTTTCAAGCATCTATTCTTGTCAAATCTGAGCCTCCACAGTAACCTCTACACCATGATATATTGGTGAGAACACAAACAAAACCCTAATACATGCAATAACCCAGACAATATAGTGATCAAGTAGAACTAACCTGAGGGGGAAGACAAAGAGGCAGAGTTGACACCACCTGAGATGGAAACCTCAACCTCCCTCACTAAGGAGTCAACAGGTATCTTGACACGCTGGGCCGATGTGAGTCCCAGTGCTCGCCATAGTACAGCCTGGGAAGCATCATAAATGAGTCATGTTTGCAGGAATACGATGAGTCAATGAACATGAAATTGTGTATCAAAGTAGATGTTCAGAATGCAAGTCAGAAAATTTGATATAGACTGAATAACGAAGGGAGAATGAAGACAACAGTGCTCAATGCTAAAGTACATTTTAAAATACATAGGGATATAAGACTATGATATGATAACTTATTTTTTCAACCAATTTCTGGAGTTAAAAGAAAAATGCAAAAGATACTAAATTGGGATGGAAATACTAATAGTTGGTCTGCTGTATCCAAAGCAGTCTTGTGTTGGTCTCTGAGAATGACGAGGATTTGCAACTATTGGTATATGAGTTAATACTGTTTGCCTCTCACCGCTGGGTATTGTTCCACCTCCATCATCCTGGCCACCTCCTCCACCTTGTCCCTGGTCACCTGCACCGCCAAGCCTCCCGTCTTCTCTGAAAGCTCCTCGTACTTGATGTAATTCCTGACTTGACGTTTTGGTCTCCTCTTCATACTGTTACTATCGGTGCTGTTGTTGGTTATTTGACTGTAGGCAGGCATGAAAATATATATTAATAAACTCATACAAATATTTTCACAAGCTGGGTATGATTGACATTTATTTTCCATTGTAAAAAAATAAATGCATGCTATATATTTGCATATTTTCCCACACTAAGTACTAGATTATAATGCCATTGGAGAAACGGTCACACTCCTTCCATGCCTCACCTTAGTTTTTCTATTGCTTCCAGTCCATGGGTGGTAAAGACAACCTCCTCAGTCTCCTCGTCATCCAATAAATTGTAAACACTGAGCCCATCCTGGTCAGCAACTCTTCCAAAGCTCTCAGGGAAAGTTATCACTGAAGTTACCTGTCATAAAAACATCCTCAATCAGTCTCCTGTGAAGCATTATTACAAGGTGTGTGTGTGTGTGTGTGTGTGTGTGTGTGTGTGTGTGTGTGTGTGTGTGTGTGTGTGTGTGTGTGTGTGTGTGTGTGTGTGAGAAAGAGAGAGAGACAGAGAGAGAGAGATGTGCCTCACCTTTACAGCCTTAGAGCGTGCCAGTGTCACTACAGTCTCAAAGAGTTCCGGGTCCTTGATTGGTGCATCGGTGAAGAAGAAGAGGTGGGAGTGTGGAGGTGCATGGTGGAGGGCCAAGCGCAGTGCTGACATACTGAGCTGTGGTGGGGAGAGTTAATCAACACACTTGAGTAATATCTTAGACAAAAGTATGTGATCTGCAACTTTCTAAATGTGTAGTTGAATATTTTTATCCTATACATATATCAATAGTTGTTATAGTTAGGTAGAGTTCAATGAGAGCAGAGATAAATATTTTATATTATGCATGCTTTCTGATGTGATAGGTTATATCATAAAAGAAAGTAATGAGAGTCTTATACACCTGAGACAAAGGGTAAGCAATTAGTTTGACAAAAAAGAGGAACATTTACTAGTTTCACATTTAGAAAACTTACAATTTCCAGTAGCTTATGTTCTTCCCCATGACAATCTTAATCATAATATCAAATATAAGGCTTATCAAACTGCTTCATAACATAATAATTAATCACTCATTCCCTTACTTAGTGTCACATTTACTATTACTCACCTCAGCCTCATCTCCTCCGCCACCTGTCCTCAGCAGCTTCAAAGTGCGATAGATGTCCTCGGGTTGTTGTGACCTTGTGACAGGCCCGTACACTGTTCAGGAGTTACACTTTGTAATAACATTAATTCACCTTGGTGTGGTAAAGAAAAGAAAACATGCTACAAAAAAATTAGGTATGATAAGAAACAGAAACATAAAGAACAATCAGAAAAAAAGTCTATCTTCCTTACAAGGATCATTGAAGGGCACAAGGAGGTACTCCGAGGGTGGATAGTCTGCTGAGGCATGCTGGTCTGTCAAGCGTGAGAAGGTTCGAGTGAGAGCCTGTAGTTCTTGAGCCATGGATTCTGTGGTGTCCAAAACCACCACAATGGCCGGGGTTGGGTGGAGTCCTAACAGGCGAGAGAAAGCAGTGTTGCCCAGACTTCCACGCACCAAGTTAAGGTAATACTCTGTAGCCTGCAGGAGAGAATACTTATTTAAAAGGGGAATATAAGCTGAGAAAATAAATAGATATAGATTTTTTTCCCGAATCTTCAAGGAATGGAGAACCTCGCCCAGCTCTGCTATTGTGTAAGGTGTCATTGTGTTATTTGTGTAAGGCCACTGAAACTGAAACACTGGAAATTGATCTAAAGGAGGTGAGTAGCCATGAGAGGACTGTGGCCAGAGATCAAACCTTTACCAGTACACTCAACATATCGACACTTTACCAATCCTAACATAATGACCACCAAGGTTCAAGTGGAGTTTGGTCAACGTCGACTGTCCCGTAACTACACAACTTTTCCTCCTCCTTTTCAGATCAATTTCTTGGGTTTCTACATCTTTCAATTATCCCCCTTAAACAAATGGAGCTCTTCCATTTTCTAATCTTCTACCGGTAGCATTTTTTTCTTCTTCGGATAATGGCCATGGATCGAGATTCCCAGTTGTACAACACATACCACTTGTACAACTTTTACTCGAGATCTTCATCGCTGCCACCACTGCAATGCCTCCTATTTTGAAACAATGAGAAATTCATATAAAGGAGGTAAGTAGCCATGAGAGTGCTGCAGCTAAGGATCCAACCCCTGACAGTAAGTACAATCAACTTATACCTACCAACACTTTACCAATACAATACCATAATGATCACCAAGGACCAAGGAGAATCTCCTGTCACTACATTTGCTTCACAGATACAGGCAATCAAGCATTTACATTAATAAAATAAAAATCAATTACTACTGATATGTTTTTCTATCATTATGTAAAATTTAAAAACAGTACATGAATAAAGTGGATATGCCAGTTTATAAAGCAAGTTTCTTTTCTATATTACACAAAAAGACAAAATGAAATAGCTATATATAATTATTATTATTATTATTATCATCATTTAGCTACACTAATTACATCTTAAAAGCTAAACTTCTACCTACTGACCTCCACTGCTTGTTCAGCTGCTTCCTGGTGTAGGTAGTGATGAGGGGAGAAGCAGGCTGTGGGTAGGTCTTTGTTGATGCCACCTCTTGCTCCCTCTCTCCGGGACCTGTCTCTTGGCCCGCCATGACTGCACTTTTCTAGAAAGGTACATCAGGAGATTAATTAAGACTAAAGCAACATTCTACAATATATTTTCCTGAATAACTGTAGTAGCTCAATGAGGTAAATCGTTTCCACTTCATGAAAAATTAACCATCTGCTACAACAAATATTCTAACAGATGTTTTACTATAAATCCAGCTAGTCTTTGATATCTCGTTCCCTCCAGTGAGTAGCCTCAGAAAAAATTCCCCTATCCAAACACTCCCACCTTGCTTGTTCAAACCCCATGAACGTATTCTTTTTCACCCAGTTCACCAAACCACACTTCACTTCGATTGCATAAATTCCCATGCCACACCTTTCATACATGCTATCATTACTCTCACCCTCCTATCTTGTCACACTAACTGGCTCTCTCAGATATCAATTATCAACTTAGCTAACCGAAAAATATTTCAAGTCACACAAGTTGTAGTTTCCTTTCGTTTATCCTGATCTTCTGTCGCAGCCTTCAAAGAAAGTTAGAAACATGAATGACACCAAGCATCAAGAACCACATCCACTGAACATACCTATTCCTCTTGGTTTGCCCACTTTGGAGCCATCGACCCACACGTCTTCAATGTAGCCCGAGGTGAGTTTGCCCTGCGTTACAATCATCTCTAGAATGTTGTTACGGCAGGAACCTTCACCATCTGCTCCTTCTGGGCAGTCCTGGCAGGTCTCTTCTCTTGGTGCGGCCACGTTGAGGAAGTCCTTGCCTGTGATGCCTGGAAACAAGGTGGTGGTTCAGTTCACTATAATTAGATATTTAGAGGCAGACAATAATCAAATCTCACAGCTCGTTAGGGCATGACGGGCCAATCAAAACCTTCACTACTGACTGTTACAAGTCACAACACACATACACACGTTCATACTGAGCGATGTGAAGTAAATCAAAGTCAAACACCACCATGCCTCACCAACGTCTCTGTTGAAGTTTCTGTGCCCGAGTTCAACCCAGTTGGTGTGGGAGTAGAAGTCTTGGATGGTGGTGAGGGAGATGCCCAGCAGGTGTCGTGCGGCGTCATAATCAGCCACACGGCCAGCCATCACCATGCGCCGCCACCGACCTGCCAACATCATCTGCGACTCCGAGAACCTCTCATTCCCAAAGTGATACCTGAAGGATGGGGAAGTATTGTGTTTTAATCAATTGTTTTACGGAACTATTAGAGCTTGAATTGAGAGGAGAAAGTTATATGTTACATATTTGGCGCAACATCTTAACTAGCAAATTTTTATTTCATCAAATACTACGAAAATAACTTCGACATTTCCATCTATGGATAAACACCCATATTCAATCAAGTACAAATACTATTCCTCCCATGCTAAGACCCGTTCACTTGCCTGGGATCTGCTCCCATAAGGCCAGAGTCAACTTCACCCACGGCGTCCACCAGCTTGGAGACAGCATCGAGGAAGGGCTTTGGGGAATAGGACGGGCCGTAATATTCTTCATAGGCCTCCTCCAAGGTCATACCATCCCTGTGGTTGTAGGTCCCCTTGGCTGGCGTCACCTCCTGAAGCAGAGCACCCATGTAGTAAGTAACATTGTGTATGGAGTGGCCTCAGCCCCAGACGAAGCCAAGATAACAATAGAAAGGTAATATGTGCATGCGTCAGAAAGTAGGTTTTAACATGCAAAAAAAAGACTATCCAATATCAACATGGAACTACACTACACTTAATACAACTTAACATAACCTAATCACCGTTGGATAAAGAGCTCGTTCGGAAAAATATATATATAAGCTCCCATCCCCACTGCGGGTGATCTTACATTGTTTTCCTCCAGCAGAATGTATCATGAATAAATGAAGAATAGCTTACCCTGCATAATAGAATAATTAGTAGGCAAAATCAAGGTTCATGTAAGAATACATGTTAGAATCAGTTATCTGACATGCGCAGATGAAACAATTAATGTCTGTGGCTAAGGCTTCCTTCGTATGTACTAAACTCTACGTGACATTCATAAACTTTGCAAGAATTAATATTGTTATTCAAAGAAGATCAATATGGATGAAATGATAAGTGCAATGTCAATCAAAGTGACACTAAAAAGAAGTGACGAAACAAATTCCTGGAAAAGCTGCCTTAATTCCCTTCACCTATTCCGATCGCAAAGGTTGACACGCAATATAATCTAATCTTCCTTATGCACACAAACCCTTCAGTCAGAAAGGCTGTCGATAAACAGAGTGTTTGAGTCAGACCAACATCTCTACTTCCTTACTGCCACCACCCACTCACTTGCCTGTGCCAGACTCATACGTAACACTATTCACTATGTAAAAAAAAAAATAGAAATAGATAGAATTAACAAATTGAAAAAAAAGTTGTCGTTGTGGAGGAATATAACTCCACAAGTTGTACAGCCATTTGAGTGTTTGCTATGATATCCCGATGATTGCAAGTTTACTCCCCGAAATGTGATACACTTTAAAAAATGTAATCTTCCCAGTTAATTCATCTGCCGATGTTTCTCACAACAGGAACTGTAAAAAAAACTTGCATTGAACTTGATATTTGTTCTCCCTAACGTAATGGACTGAAGAGATTCAAGCCTCTAATACACACCTTGAAATAGCTGACCACTGCGCGCCTGACACCTTCCCGCGTGATCTCTCGGTGGTGCCACACACGCACGCCGCCACGATCAAAATCATCGCAATACAGGTTGAAGATGTCACCTTTGTTCTCTAGAAGGGTGCCACGTCCTAGGAACGCGGTGCCTGGGCGTGGGAGCAGCAGGAACACCAGTGACACTAACACTACACCCGCCATGGTAAAGCCTCGCCGTCCTCCTTGCACAGAGCAGCGTGTTAGGGCACTGCGGCGTTCGTCAGATCTTTCCCGCATTAAAGAAACTGTTAAGGCCAAGAGTCAGCGTTAAAAGCGGCTCTGTATGACCGCACACGTGGCGATGCAAGACTTTCACTTACTCCGGATGGCAGCTCAACACGGTTACGTCCGCACTGCCCGCCCGACGTCCGGCCAGGTGATATATATGCCTGGGTGTCGTCAAGGCTGCCGCCAGGATTTCGTTGCCTCACACGACCTGTCATTCTGTGTCAAGTGATTCACTAACGCCGTGATCACTAACTTGTCAGCCACTAAGCATAGTAATCATAGCTAGCTATTCAAAATACGAGTCTACAGTGTACAGATCTCCTTACCAAGATTCTATTGAACCAAAAGAGAGAAAGAAAAAAAAATTTTAAATAAGAATTCCTAAAACTTTCATAATATATGAACAAACTAATAATGAACAGAAAGAAAACAGAAAGAAATAAAAGCATATATGAACAGAAGAAAGATAACAATACAATTAATTATCAACAACACACGAACTTAACTACAAATCAATTCCAATCATAGTTGTATTCTTTTTCTTCTTCTTTTTCATCCAAAATATCCATCACTTTAACTTAACAAAAACAGTACCAACACACTAACATTTTCCTTTAGTAATAAAAAAAATAAAACACGTCACCATCTTCATACCAATTAACGAAAATAACACTATAGTCCTCCATCCAGAGTCCAGAGTCCGTCCAAGGTGGCACAGCGGCGATACTCAAAGAACGCTATCACGGACTAACACCCACACAAGGCCACCGTCAAAGGCCCGCCAACACCCCTTCAGCGTCTCCTCCACCACCGCATGTCCAACACCATGAAACAGGAACTCAGGGTCGTCACCTGCAAGAGGACTGAGACGAGGATAAGAAGACATGTTGACTTGTGGGATGTACGACTAACAGTGCGAAAACGTGCATGTAGTGAAATGTACGGCGTTGTAAATGATAATGATAATTGTAATAATAGTAATAACAATAATGATAATGATAACGATAATGATAACTATAATAATAATGATAATAATAATAATAATAATAATAATAATAATAATAATAATAATAATAATAATATAGTAATAATAATAATAATGATAATAATAATAACAATAATAATAATAATAATAATAATAATAATAATAATAATAATAATAATAATAATAATAATAATAATAATAATAATATTTATAATAGTAATAATAATAATAATACCTTAGCGTCACTATTAATGTTTTCTTCCAGTATTGTAGTTTATTTCATCATTATCCTTGCCTCTTTATCTGCCCCGAGGCTTGCGACGAGGAGGAAGGGGTGGAAGGAAATTCAAGGGACTGTCAATCAGCGGCAAATATCAAAGCGAGTGTATTAACTTCTCCCTCTACATTAAGACACTGAATGTGGATGTGTCTGGATATCTACAAGGGTGTCATGATTCACACAAGGCTCCATTACTTCCCCCAACGTGTTATTAAGTAAATGAAAATGTAGAAGTTTGAAGACAAATGGATTTTTTTTAATTCCTAGAAACGCCGAGTTGATGACATAGTAAAAAACGATGAAATATGCTATGAAAACTGATGTGATTTTCATACGAGATCCACATTCCAAGTGTGCAATGCGGTGGATGAAAGTAGAACACAAACACAAGTGGAGAAATAAACCCCAATATAGTGCAGATAATTAAGAACATCAAACACATGTACACGATATGACGATGTAACGATTCCCGACAAAAACACTAAATGGAACGAGACGAGACTTCTTCCCTTTCCATCGTCTGCAGGAAAGCACTTCACGCTGCCCCAGTTCCAAGTGACAGATGGAAAGGTAATGAGAGCAGAAACAACGTGTCGGCGTGCGAGTAGGACAAGGGAAGTGGAACAGGAAACTAAGGTACTAGAAACCCGTAAACATTGCATAAACTACGATGAAGTGGGAGGACCTGGACGAAGCACACGATAATTAATGTTTCTTAGTATTCTTAACAAGTATTTCTATACACCACGTGGAATATCAACAGGAAAAAGGATATACATGACTCATAAAAACAAAATTATAAAGTTCTTTAATATTCGTTAGGGCGACATATGCATGTTTTCAATTCTTCCAATACCAAACAAATTATCCTTGACGTCAGAAAAAACATCCGTGCATCCATAGAAGCTTCGATTTAAGCAGCATTGAAAGGCTTGTGTATGGTCTGTATGGAGAGGAGTGGGTAGCCAACACGATACATGACTGGCAAATTCAACAGGTTTAATCTTATCCAACCCACTCACACCGGAACTAAGGGAAGTGGGCGGACAGTGGAGGTTACGGCGCAATGACTATGGTGTTCCTGTTTAGAGATGGTGAGTTCGTATTTTTTAAAGCCTTTACCTACGACAGGAAAGTCCCAAGAGACGAAGATGAACATCGTGGGTTAAAGTACCAAAGCGTTTGCATTAAATTGAACTCAAATCCTGTTTTTCCACGACTGTGTGTATATGTTATTTTACACAGAAATGGTGAGCGAAAGCGTAGAAATATTAAAACTATAACAACATTTAGTATTTTTTTATGAAATTATAGTGAAGTGGGAGGAAGCAAAATGCGTCAGATTCCCAATATAACAAGAAATAAAAATAAATGTACATGAACTACCTGTTAGATAATTACATCGTTAGTTAACACAAATACTATATAATAAAAAGTTGCCACAAATCGTTCATAACGTGATCTACATTATTATGATGCGATTATGAAAGTCTGGGCCAGAAAACCAGTTAAAAATGGTAGAAAATTAATACTTTTGAAGAGAGAGAAAAAAAAAAGACAGATAGACAAACAGGTAGACAGACAGATAGACAGGCACACACACAGACAGACAGACAGACAGGCAGACAGACCGACAGACAGAAAGAGATATGCGTCATACAAGAACACACAAATCATTCTGGCACACAAAAACTGGCGGGTGGGTCTGTTGGAATTAATGAAATCAATATTGAGGAAGCATGCATCCATTTGTCTTGCAATTATCTTCTTTATATGGCACAGTATGTTACCACAGTACTAAGGCATATGGGAGCCGTATAGAAGTAAAAAAATTCTATATAGGTACTGTATATGGTAATAGTAAGATGTATTATGCGTGCTGGAGGAACCGAAGGGAGAGGAAGAAACAGAAATGCAATAAGAAAATAAAAATAGAAAAAGCAATAAACATATCCCATAAGCCAAAAGAAACAAAAGAAAAGTAAAAGGAAAATATAAAAAAAGTTTATAATTTTACTTTTTTTCCCCGTCTTCCCACCTGGCTTAAGTATCGTTGCATGTGTAAATGCGATGTGGCCGTAAGGTGGTAAGTAGGATATATATTTCTCCCGCAGGTAATAAGGACTAACGATGTGTGTAAGTGATAGTGATGGCAGTGGTGGTGACTGTGGTGATTGTTATGGTTGTGGTGGTTGTGTCGTGGCTAAAAGTCGTATGAAGTAAAGCAGCAAATTCTCGTGTGCCGGAATATTTACCTGCATAATTAAGGCATGCTAGAGGTGGTTGAGGGAGGCGCCTGCGTGTACATATGACGGGAGGCACCACACATGCACACCCTCAGGTAGGGATTAGTCACCTGTCACCTTCCTGGGGCCACCACCTGGCTCGCACCTGTCCCAGCGATGCGCACACCTGGAGACAAGGAGTAGTAGTTATCACCTGAGAATGCATCGCGTGTGAGTAACAAGGTAATGGAGTCCAAGATTTGAGAGGTAAGTTTTAATGCGCTTTTCATGCAGTGAGTGACGATTTAGGACTCAAAGTGACAGGGGTGAAATTTTTTGTTTAGTTTTAATGGACTACTTCCACGCTCCTTAACCAAACTTTTCTAGATAATAATGCGTTTGTAATTTTCCCGTAAATTCTTATATTTGAGTAAGTTACAGCGTATAATAAGGCAAGACAGCAATTTGGTGTATGATATTTAATGTTTAACGTCTCTCCTCTTGTGGTGTCCTGCGCTACATGATTCAGTCGTGTTGCATACCTGAAAACAGACCAGGTGGCATGAAGGGCGAGTGTGCTGTATACCTGATGATAAGCAGGTAGGCGGCGGGGAAGAGGGCGAGGCGAGAACATTCATTTTTGAGGGTAACTGAGGCGTTGGCTGAGTGAGGCAGGGTGGTGGTGCCTCAAGGATCTCAGAAATAATAAAAATCCTGTGCACTGAGATAGACGAATAAAAATGAAAAGAAAGGAAGGTGAGGTGATATATCTACGAGGGAAGAATGCGGAGAAAAAAATAATAATTATTTAGTGATGAAAATAGTCTATGCCCTGAACAGGTGTAAGGAAGGAAAGAAGGAATGTTGGCTAACCTGGGAATGATATATAATGGTAATGAAGGGTTGGGAATATAGATAAGAGAGGACGAAAAGTACGTGACAGTAGTACATTAAAACACACACGCAAACGAGCTGGCATCTGTTTTAACCCTTGTTCATTATTAATTAGTCAATTTACGTTGTTATTTCTTTCTGTCATCACGGGCACACGATTGATGCTTTTTTTGTTTTTCGTTTCTCAAACTGCTCCTTTTGTCTTTTTCTTACCACCCTTATGGAGTTTGCTCTTCACACATTCATGATATTCCTCCTCCTCCTCCTCCTTCTCCTCCTCCTTCTCCTTCTTCCCATCCTCCTCCTGATTATAAGGATGTCATAGATTGCTATCTTACACAAATACTGTCGTTGGCATGCGAGTATATGAGTCACAATAATTTCGTATTCCTTCTTTTTCATCTATATATTTTTTTCTTCGCTCCATCTACGTATCTTTTTCTTTCCTTTTTTACGAGTTGCGCCTTTCTTTTATATTCCATTTCTTGTTTATTTTTCGTCTTTATTTCTGTCGCCTTGCTTTTCTAATTGTCTTTCAACTTTTATTGTGAATTTGTCCCATGTGCATAACAACAACAACAACAACAACAACAACAGCAACATAAACATAAACATGAACGTAAGCATAAACATGAACAATAATTGATCAAGGACTCACATTTATCATCTTGTATTATATGTTCAATCACGCACTTCTCTTTTTTCCTCTTCTTTTTTACTCGTGAAATAATAAAGAAGGTCAAAACATCATTCTTTGCGTGTTTGCCAAAAATCACACTGAGCTTATGTAAGTTTGCGCAAAATTTCACCTTGCATCGCTGAGTATGCAAAATTTCACCTTGCATCGCTGAGTATGACTTATCAATTAACTATTACCTTGCGTTCCTCAGGTTTTGTATTATGCCAGTATGAAACATTGTCTTGCTGTTTCCTTCATTAACTCACACTCATTTACTGAATTTCAGGTTAAACAGGCCATGATGAGGACGAGAATATTTTTATTTTATTTTCTTACTGTTTGAGGACATTCCCGTTGCCGCAGCTCAGAGCAAAGCCTCGATCAATCACGAATGACAGAGTTGAGTCGAAGGAACACGGCATCTCAATATTACAGGTGACGGGGCTTGGGCGGACCTGAGCAGTGATATAAGACCATTAACTATTCCTTTTCGTCGTTGTTCCTTGCGCTCCAGCACAGGCAACGGATGGACTCCCATCACTCCTTCAGCCTCACCCTCACGGCCTCACTATGCATGGAAAGGTGGTGGTTTGGTGTCTCACGTTGGCTCTGATGACGAACTCTGCCGCGGGGAGTTTCATCAGTGACATAGCGGGCAAAGTAAAGGAAACTGAAGATACT
>JAXIVD010001610.1:73874-80277 GCA_036785275.1 Cancer borealis
CTTGTGAACTGGTGATTAATTTTCATCAAGAATCATCCATCACACTCTTTATTAAACTTTCATCAACACAACACAGCCATAACCCAACAAACATTTACATTTCACCTCACGTTATTTTTTCTTTTTCTACATCAATGTTCAATACACGAGCATCGCATCATTCTTGCAAGTCTAACGAGGTGGAGGTTGGTAACAACTATTCTCATCATACTAACAATCTATTCACACCCTACAGAATCCCCACCAATAACCTGATATGAACTGGTTTCAACTAACACACTTTTTACTCCTTCCTCCCACAGGGTCACTGGGCTGGTGTGGTCGGGGATGTTGAGTTCCGAAGAGCCAACTTTTCCCTCGTCCTCTCCCTCACCCTCGAGCGCATCTTCAGCGTCGACTTCACAAGGATCTACTACAACGACCCTCTCAGCTTCGTCACCGCTAAAAGTCGTCCCAGTCCACCTTGGCTCAAACTAATCAAGCCTTTCAGTAGTAAGTGTTTGTCTGGGATTCTGGTCATGAGCAACGAAGGGAAGGATAGATAGAGACAAGACGGATGGGAGTAAAAGCGACAGGCAGGGTAGAAGGTGGCAGTGAAATGGATGAAGCGTGAAGGCAGGGATGGAAAGAGGAAAGTTGCAATAGGAATAAAGGATAGAAGGATAACATGGGAGGGAGAAGAAAAAAAAATATGATAGTGATGCAAGTAAAATGGAAGATAGTAAGCTTGCAAAATAAGAACAATAATGGAAAAAATAAGTGAAGAAATAAAACAAAAAAATAAAAAGGAAATTTTTCAATAAAACAAAACAACAATAAATGTAATGCAGTTGCTATGAAATTCTCAACAAACATCCAATTAGCAACTCACAGTGGTTCCTAAATACCCCTTAAGACAGAGGGAAAAAAAACCATCCTTGAAAAAAAACTAAGAAAAACATAACAAAAGCCTTTCTGGGTCTTCACTTCACTAACAACGCGTGCCATATGGCCTTTGTTGCCTGGCACATTCCCCCCCCCCACATTACAATTACAATTCACTAACAACGTGCTTATATATGTAAACAATTGTATCAAAGCAACGGTTTTACTTCTAAGGAAAAAAGTGGAGCGTTGTGTACGAGTTATTTCAGCTTCAAGTATGCAACAGGGCCCGAGTATGTCCTTGAAACTTCTCGTTAACTATCCATTGCCTCCTCTAGTAGTGTAGTCTTTTTACTGGACCTGCTCGTTCGATGGTTAGCTTATCAAGGGCGTATAGAGGTTTTTCTCTGCTCACTAATCAAGCCACTCACTCTCACTCACTTCCATTCACACTCCCATGAACCACTAATATTCCCTCTCATGAAGTCCTAAGTACTCCCATTCACTCCCACTCACTCCTCATCCTTACACGTTTTGAACTCTTACTCATCCACTCATGTTCACTCGCTATGTATACCTGTTCAACATTAATTCCCACTCAATAACACACTCACTCCTACTCATCACTCACTCATTTTCACTCAGTAGATAAAGAAAAGTCACCTTCACTCCAATAACTATGACTAATTTTTTGTATTTTATTGAGTTTTTAGTTTTACTTTTTAATCTCTACTTTCGTTTTTTATTTCAATCAATGTAGAAATAACATCCGACTCATTTTCCATTCAGGTGTAATCACTCACCGTACTGCCATTTCCTTTCTACATTCCTCCTTCCTCCTCACTCATATGACCTTCCTCTTCCTTCCTACACCCACGTCCTCTTCCTCTTCCTTCCCCCTTTCTTCCCTCCCTCTGCTATAATGACTCACACTTTCATTGTATCGCCTTTTCCTTCTCGTAATTTCCTATCATCATATTCGTGACAGTCATTTTTTTAGACCATTCTCTTTCAGCCATATACAGCCATATACAGTTGTTGATGAATCCATAATTTTTACTATCATAAGGCTGACATTGCATTTTTTTCTTCTTCTCTTTTTTCCTATTTCCTACCATCCTTTTCGTAACACTTCTCTTCCTTTCTATTGTTTTTCCTGTTTTACATACTCCTCTTCTAGGTAAGCAACAAATGTGATTGATTGTATAGCATTTAAAAGTACATCTAAGAAAGGCAGGTAACATATGAACACCTGGTAATTGTTGAGGTGGAAAGGGTAAACATATGTATGTGTATATGTAAAGGTGTGTGTGTGTGCGTGTGCGTGTGCGTGTGCGTGTGCGTGTGTGTGTGTGTGTGTGTGTGTGTGTGTGTGTGTGTGTGTGTGTGTGTGCGTGTGCGTGTGCGTGTGCGTGTGCGTGTGCGTGTGTGTGTGTGTGTGTGTGTGTGTGTGTGTGTGTGTGTGTGTGTGTGTGTGTGTGTGTGTGTGTGTGTATACTCGCTCAGCAAATATAATCATTCTACATATAAACCGAATACAAACAAGAAAAAAATACATATAGTGGGAATAAGTAACAATTCCACCATAACAACGTAATAAAATACAGTGAGCAGTCCGCCACCTACACATCACATCATCACTCATGTAAACACAACGGAAACCACATTCATCAAGGCGGCAACGTAAATATCTGAGAAAACACGAATTTCATATTGATACGGAAATAAGAGCAGCAAACCGTATGAGGAATGAGAGACGGTGATCGAAAACTTTTGGATAATACAAGTTAGGCTCAGTATGAATCAAGGAAGATTTAGAATGGTGTACACCTTTACTTCTTCCTCCTTCTCTTCCTCTTTATCCTTTCCTTTCTTCACTCACAAAGGCATTCCAAAATTAAATAATCAACATGTAATGAATAACTATAAATTGATTTTTCTCGCGCGTTTTCCTATACATTTATTTCTTATCAATGCGACTGGATTCTCTCTTAACACGATCTAATACAACTTTGCTCTATAGATGATTTAGATGCATGTTCGTGCGTGTGTTTCATGACATAACCACAATTAATTACATCATGGTTAAGTTATGCAAATTGGCGTTTATGACAGCCATACGGATATAGAGAGAATAAAGGAATGTGTATTAGTCACCATGTATAGTAAGGTATATATGAGGGTGAAGATAAGTATGAATGAGGACGATAAAGACGAAAATAAGGATGTGGTTGAGAGTGAGAGAAGCGATAGTGAAGGTAAATGAATGAGGGTGATAAGGACTCTGTCTAACACTCTATTTTGGCTTCATAACACGACGCCTACATACATATCGTGTTGTGATATGTGCATGTCACGTCCTCGACTCAGTTATGACATCGGGATGGGAATATTGGAAGGCATGCTGTCGGGCTTACAAGGCTGGGCAGGTACTAAGAATTTGAATGCGTTGCTTTAGTCTCCAGAAAAAAAGAGAAAAAAATTCGAGTCCATCTTTTCTTCTCTTCGGTGTTCAGTTATATGTAGTGAGAAGAGACATTCTTAAAGGTAATTTTCTGAAGTGTATTCCTTGAATAAAAGAGATAAATAGATAGATAGATTGATAGATATATAGATTGATTGATGGAGAGGGAGACAGAAGAACAGAACAAAAGAGGAGTTTACAATCAAACCAAACTTTTAAAAAATTAATGAAAAGGTTATACCATCTACTGTAGCATACCGTTGTTCTGTATCGTGTGTGTATGTATGGCTCCCTACAGGCGGGGTGTGGCTGCTCGCACTGGTCTCCATTTTGATGGCCGTAATCCTCTACTACATAATATTCCGGACTCAAGCCTTGTTTGGGGCCTTCTACCTGGGACCGTCCAGGGCCTTCATGCACATCTTCGGCGCCTTCGTCAACCAGTCTCTCTTCGTCATGCCCTGGCTCTCCTCTGGCAGGGTAGGACACACACACACGCACGCACGCACGCACGCACGCACGCACGCACGCACGCACGCACGCACGCACGCACGCACGCACGCACGCACGCACGCGCGCACGCGCGCACGCGCGCACGCACGCACGCGCGCACGCGCGCACGCGCGCACGCGCGCACGCGCACACGCGCACACGCGCACACGCGCACACGCGCACACGCGCACACGCGCACACGCGCACACGCGCACACGCACACACGCACACACGCACACACGCACACACACACACACACACACACACACACACACACACACACACACACACACACACACACACACACACACACACACACACACACACACACACACACACACACACACACACACACACACACACACACACACACACACACACACACACACACACACACACACACACACACACACACACACACACACACACACACACACACACACACACACACACACACACACACACACACACACACACACACACACACACACACACACACACACACACACCACTTCATAGTTTGTCCTGGTTGCTATCAATATCAATTCATTTTCTAGTGGTTTCTAATGTCATGGTCATATATGTCTGTTACTATTTGTTATCTTCATCCAGTGAAAATATTCAACTTGTTGGTTCAACCCGGATTTCAAGCAAAATTCACAAGTTAGTCTTAACATAGTTATCTGCGAATATAAAAAACGTACTTTGTAAGGGTAACACTACAATTTAAAGAATTTATTGACTACTATCATAATGTGCGTTAATGGCTATAGATGCTTCTTGCAAGATATCAATCATTTATAATAATTCCAAAAATTATATGGAAAAAAAGTGAGCAAATAAGTAAAACGCAACAGTCCTAATTCACGCCCCACACATCTCTCTGTTTAGGTGTTCTTGGGGTTCTGGCTGCTGTATGGTCTCCTCCTCACTACCTACTACAAGACCTCTTTGACGGCGGCTTTGGCGGTGCCTTTCGTGCCTCCAACCCTCGACACACTCACGCAACTCATGCGATCGAATCTTGAGGTTGGGATGATCGACGCAAAGGTTTGTCACGCAACATAAGAGACAAATTCTAAATTGTTTCATGTTAATGCACACTTTATCTTTATCTCTACGTACCTCACACAAAACATTGATCACTGACAATACAAGAGGTACTTTTGGACTCTTAACTCTGTTCAGATACGTTTTTTCCTTTGAAATTAGTTTTTTGTTTATTTTTTCTCTTGTCAAACTAGGTCGTCACCAACAAACAAAATTATACCAAATAGAAATAAGCACAAAAGCTTCCTTATCAAAAACTTCAAGCAGAGAAAATAATAGATCATTTATCAATGTTCATCAACAGAACACATAAATACATTGTGTTGTAGACTAACTGAAAATGATGTAGTGACACCAGGTCCTCTGAACACAGGGTTCGGAGTACCAGCTGTTCTCCACCTCCAGCGTGCCGCTGTACAAGAAGATGTTCCAGGAGATGTCGTTTCTCTCCTCCAGCGAGAGCATGGAGAGGGTCCAGAAGGGAAGTTATGCTTACATCTACTTCAAGAGTAACTTAAACATCATCGTCAGGACGGAGTACACCAACATCAACGGGCAGACAGACCTTCACGTGGCCAATGAGGAGTTCTTCCCCGGGGGTTATGCATGGGCGTTCCCCAAGGTGCTTATGTAAACCACATGGTTTGAGGTTTAATAGTTATTTTTCTGTGCTTTTTTTAATGCTTTTTATTTGCAATAGTGTAATTTTGTTTTCTTCTGTTGCATGACAGTAGTCTTCTTCATCTTCAGTTCAAAACAATAGTCAGAAGCTGTATCACGCTTAAATAAATATTTCCAAAGTTTGACGAATATAAAAGTTAGAACCATGAATTTATGTACAAAATCATTCTTGAAATAGCAGTAATCGCTTAAGATGGGAGTAAAGCACGTGTATTGTTGTACACTACCCTACTTCATCACACTAATAGGGATTAACAAAGCAACATTAACCAATGACTCCATACACCCTCCATACAGGGTGTCCCATATAGGAAATCTTTCGACGAGGTTATGTCTTACTGCCTCCAAGCGGGACTCGTAGACAAATGGCTCAGGGACCTGTACGCCATCTACCTGAAGGAGGCGCAGGAGAGTAAATCGGCGGAGCAGAGGAAGAAAGAAAAACTTGAAGCTCAAGGGAAACAAACCGCCGAGCAGGTGAGTTGCCTGACCTCAAGGGTCAAGGGGCTGACCTCAAGGGTCGAGGGCTTGACCTCAAGAGCTCTTCTATCTGGCTTAGTAAAGACTTTCATACGTGTCTCACAAATATTTCAAAGTGAGAAAAATAAGTAGACTTTCCTTTTTCTTCTTCCCGCAGGTGGTGCTAAACCTCAATCATCTGCAAGGGCCCTTTCTGATCCTTCTCTTGGGCAGCGGATCAGGAGTGCTCCTCCTCTTGCTTGAGTTTCTCCTTGGAAGAATGTTGTTCGCCATTCCATTGTCCTCTAGAGATCCGTCCAAGGCCACTGGGTTGTCTCCGTTCAGCCGAAACACTTTAAAGTACACCGCATCTCAGAGTTCTTCAGATAGCAG
>JAXIVD010001611.1:0-62500 GCA_036785275.1 Cancer borealis
AAAAGCTATAACCTCCCTGTTCTCTTTAAAGAGAAAAACCCAAAATCCCTAACAAATACACCACTAACCAGACAGACAACCCAACAACAAATCTGACAAACAACCCAACAACAAATCTGACAAACAACCCAACAACAAATCTGGCAAACAACCCAACAACCAATCTGACAAACAACCCAACAACTAATCAGACACAGAACCCAAAACCTAATCAGACAAGCAATCCAACAACTAATCAGACAAACAACCCAACAACAAATCTGACAAACAACCAGACAACTTATCAGATAAAAATCTCAACAACAAATCAGACAAACAAACCACCAACGAATCAGACAAACAACCCAACAAATAATCAGACAAAAAACTCAACAACAAATCTGACAAATAACCCAACAACAAATCTGACATACAACCCAACAACAAATCTGACATACAACCCAACAACAAATCTGACAAACAACCCAACAACTAATCAGACACAGAACCCAAAACCTAATCAGACAAGCAACCCAACAACTAATCAGACAAACAACCCAACAACAAATCAGACAAACAACCCAACAACGAATCAGACAAACAAACCAACAATTAATCAGACAAACAACACAACAACTAATCAGACAAACAACCCAACAACTAATCAAACAAAAAATTCAACAACAAATCAGACAAACAACCCAACAACGAATCAGACAAACAATACAACAACTAATCAGACAAAAAACTAAACAACAAATCAGACAAACAACCCAACAATTAATCAGACAAAAAACTCAACAACAAATCAGACAAACAACACAACAACTAATCAGACAAACAACCCAACAATTAATCAGAGAAAAAACTCAACAACAAATCAGACAAACAACACAACAACTAATCAGAGAAACAACCCAACAACTAATCAGACAAAAAACTCAGCAACAAATCAGACAAACAAATCAACAACGAATCAGACAAACAACCCAACAACTAATCAGACAAAAAACTCAACAACAAATCAGACAAACAACATAATAACTAATCAGACAAACAACACAACAATTAATCAGACAAACAACATAATAACTAATCAGACAAACATCCCAACAACTAATGAGATAAATAATCCAACAACTAATCAGACAAACAACACAACAACTAATCAGACAAACAACATAATAACTAATCAGACAAACATCCCAACAACTAATGAAACAAATAACCCAACAACTAATCAGACAAACAACACAACAACTAATCAGACAAACAATACAACAACTAATCAGACAAACAAAACAACTAATCAGAAAAAAAATCCAACAACTAATCAGACAAACAATCCAACAACTAATCAGACAAACAACCCAACAACTAATTAAAAAAACAACCCAACAACTAATCAGACAAACAATCCAACAACTATTTAGACAAACAACCCAACAACTAATCAGACAAACAACACGACAACTAACCAGACAAACAACTCAACATCTAATCAGACAAACAACCCAACAACTATTTAGACAAACAACACAACAACTAATCAGACAAACAATCCAACAACTAACCAGACAAACAACTCAACAAATAATCAGACAAACAACGCAACAACTAACTAGACAAACAACACAACAACTAATCAGACAAATAATACAACAACTAATCAGACAAACAACACAACAACCAATCAGACAAACAAACCAACAACTAATTAGACAAACAACTCAACAACAAACCAGACAAACAACACAACAACTAACCAGACAAACAACACAACAACTAATCAGACAAACAACACAACAACTAACCAGACAAACAACACAAAAACTAATCAGACAAATAACACAACAACTAATCAGACAAACAAAATAAAAACTAATCAGACAAACAACCCAAATACTAATTAAAAAAACAACCCAACAACTAATCAGACAAACAACCCAACAATTATTTAGATAAACAACCCAACAACTAATCAGACAAACAACCCAACAATTATTTAGATAAACAACCCAACAACTAATCAGACAAACAACACAACAACTAATCAAACAAACAACCCAACAACTAATTAGACAAACAATCCAAAAACTAATTAGACAAACAATCCAGCAACAAATCAGACAAACAATCCAACAACTAATCAGACAAACAACCCAACAAATAATCAGCCAAACAACCGAACAAGTAATCAGAAAAACAACCCAACAATTAATCAGACAAACAACACAACAACTAATTAGACAAACAACACAACAACAAACCAGACAAACAACCCAATAACTAATTAAGCAAACAACACAACACCTAATCAGACAAAGAACCCAACAACTAATCAGACAAACAACCCAACAACTAATCAGACAAACAACATAACAACTAATTAGACAAACAACATAACAACTAATTAGACAAACAACACAACAACAAACTAAATAGACAATCCTACAACTAATCAGACAAACAACCCAACAACTAATCAGACAAACAACACAACAAATAATCAGACAAACAACCCAACAACTAATCAGACAAACAACACAACATGAGACAAACAATCCAACAACTAACCAGATATACAACACAACAACTAATCAGACAAACAATCCAACAATTAACCAGACAAACAACACAACAACTAATCAGACAAACAACACAACAACTAATCAGACAAACAATCCAACAATTAACCAGACAAACAACACAACAACTAATCAGACAAACAACACAACAACTAATCAGACAAACAACACAACAACTAATCAGATAAACATTCTAACAACTAATCAGACAAACAATACAACAACTAATCAGAAGAACATCCCAACAATTAATCAGACAAACAACCCAACAACTAATCAAGCAAACAACACAATAATTAATCAGACAAACAACCCAACAACTAATCAGACAAACAACCTAACAACTAATCAGACAAAAAACACAACAACTAACCAGACAAACAACACAACAACTAATCAGACAAACAACACAACAACTAATCAGACAAACAACCCAACAACTAATCAGACAAACAACCCAACAACTAATCAGATAAACAACACAACAACTAATCAGACAAACAACCCAACAACTAATCAGACAAACAACCCAAAGACTAATCAGACAAAGAACACAACAATCATTTAGATAAACAACACAACAACTAATCAGACAAACAATCCAACAACTAATCAGACACACAACACAACAACTAATCAGATAAACAACACAACAACTAATCAGACAAACAACCCAACAACTAATCAGACAAACAACACAACAACTAATCAGACAAACAATCCAACAACTAATCAGACAAACAACACAACAACTAATCAGACAAACAACACAACAACTAATCAGACAAACAACACAACAACTAATCAGACAAACAACACAACAACTAATCAGACAAACAACACAACAACTAATCAGACAAACAACACAACAACTAATCAGACAAACAACACAACAATAATCAGACAAACAACCCAACAACTAATCAGACAAACAACACAACAACTAATCAGACAAACAACACAACAACTAATCAGACAAACAACACAACAACTAATCAGACAAACAACACAACAACTAATCAGACAAACAACACAACAACTAATCAGACAAACAACACAACAATAATCAGACAAACAACCCAACAACTAATCAGACAAACAACACAACAACTAACCAGACAAACAACACAACAACTAATCAGACAAACAACACAACAACTAATCAGACAAACAACCCAACAACTAATCAGACAAACAACACAACAACTAATCAGACAAACAACCCAACAACTAATCAGACAAACAACACAACTAATCAGACAAACATCCCAACAACTAATCAGATAAATAACCCAACAACTAATCAGACAAACTTCCCAACAACTAATGAGACAAATAACCCAACAACTAATCAAACAAACAACCCAACAACTAATCAGACAAACAACCCAACAAGTAATCAGACAAACAACCCAACAACTAATCAGACAAACAAAATAACAACTAATCAGACAAACAACACAACAAGTAATCAGACAAACAACACAACAACTAATCAGACAAACAAAATAACAACTAATCAGACAAACAACCCAACAAGTAATCAGACAAACAACCCAACAAATAATCAGACAAACAAAATAACAACTAATCAGACAAACAACACAACAACTAATCAGACAAACAACACAACAATTAATCAGAGAAAAAATACAACAACTAATCAGACAAACAATCCACCTACTAATCAGACAAACAATCCAACAACTAATCAGACAAACAACCCAACAACTAATCAGATAAACAACACAACAACTAATCAGACAAATAACACAACTACTAATCAGACAAACAACACAATAACTAATCAGACAAACAATCCAATAACTAATCAGACAAACAATCCAATAACTAATCAGACAAACAATCCAACAACTAATCAGACAAACAATCCAACAACTAATCAGACAAACAATCTAACAACTAATCAGACAAACAATCCAACAATTAATCAGAAAAACAACACAACAACTAATCAGACAAACAACACAACAACTAATTAGACAAACAATACAACAACTAATTAGACAAACAACACAACAACTAATCAGACAAGCTACATAACAACTTAACAACTAATCAGACAGACAACACAACTAATCAGACAAACAATCCAACAAGTAATCAGACAAACAACACAACAACTAATCAGACAAACAATCCAACAACTAATCAGACAAACAACACAACAACTAATCAGACAAACAATCCAACAAGTAATCAGACAAACAATCCAATAACTAATCAGACAAACAACCCAACAACTAATCAGATAAACAACACAACAACTAATCAGACAAACAAAACAACAACTAATCAGACAAACAACCCAACAACTAATCAGACAAACAACACAACAACTAATCAGACAAACAAAACAACAACTAATCAGACAAACAACCCAACAACTAATCAGATAAACAACACAACAACTAATCAGACAAACAAAACAACAACTAATCAGACAAACAACACAATAACTAATCAGATAAACAATCCAATAACTAATCAGACAAACAAAACAATAACTAATCAGACAAACAATCCAACAACTAATCAGACAAACAATCCAATAACTAATCAGACAAACAATCCAACAACTAATCAGACAAACAATCCAACAACTAATCAGACAAACAATCCAACAACTAATCAGACAAACAATCCAACAATTAATCAGAAAAACAATACAACAACTAATTAGACAAACAACACAACAACTAATCAGACAAGCTACATAACAACTTAACAACTAATCAGACAGACAACACAACTAATCAGACAAACAATCCAACAAGTAATCAGACAAACAACACAACAACTAATCAGACAAATAACACAACAACTAATCAGACAAACAACACAACAACAAATCAGACAAACAACACAACAACTAATCAGACAAACAAAACAACAACTAATCAGACAAACAACACAATAACTAATCAGACAAACAATCCAATAATTAATCAGACAAACAAAACAATAACTAATCAGACAAACAATACAACAACTAATCAGACAAACAATCCAATAACTAATTAGACAAACAATCCAACAACTAATCAGACAAACAATCCAACAACTTATCAGACAAACAATCCAACAATTAATCAGACAAACAATCCAACAACTAATCAGATAAACAACACAACAACTAATCAGACAAACAACACAATAACTAATTAGACAAACAATACAACAACTAATTAGACAAAGAACACAACAACTAATCAGACAAACAACATAACAACTAATCAGACAAACAATCCAACAACTAATTAGACAAATAACACAACAACTAATCAGACAAACAACACAACAACTAATCAGACAAACAACACAACAACTAATCAGACAAACAACATAACAACTAATCAGACAAACAACACAACAACTAATCAGAAAAATAACACAACAACTAATTAGACAAACAACACAACAACTAATCAGACAAACAACACAACAACTAATCAGACAAATAACACAACAACTAATCAGACAAACAACATAACAACTATTCAGACAAACAACATAACAACTAATCAGACAAACAACCCAACAACTAATCAGACAAACAACACAACAACTAATCAGACAAACAACACAACAACTAATCAGACAAACAACATAACAACTAATCAGACAAACAACACAACAACTAATCAGACAAACAACACAACAACTAATTAGACAAACAACATAACAACTAATTAGACAAACAACACAACAACTAATCAGACAAACAACCCAACAACTAATCAGAAAAACAACACAACTAATCAGACAAACAACACAACAACTAATTAGACAAACAACACAACAACTAATTAGACAAACAACACAACAACTAATCAGAAAAATAATCCAACAACTAATCAGACAAACAACACAACAACTAATCAGACAAACAAACCAACAACTAATCAGACAAACAACCCAACAACAAACCAGATAAACAATCCAACAACTAATCAAACAAACAACCCATCAACTAATCAGACAAACAACACAACAACTAATTAGACAAACAACATAACAACTAATTAGACAAACAACATAACAACTAATCAGACAAACAACATAACAACTAATCAGACAAACAACCCAACAACTAATCAGATAAACAACCCAACAACTAATCAGACAAACAACCCAACAATAAACCAGACAAACAATCCAACAACTAATCAGACAAACAACCCAACAAATAATCAGACAATCCCCAACAACTAATTAGACAAACAAGACAACAACTAATCAGACAAACAACACAACAACTAATCATACAAACAACCCAACAACTAATTAGACAAACAACCCAACAACAAACCAGACAAACAACACAACAACTAATCAGACAAACAACCCAACAATAAACCAGACAAACAATCCAACAATTAATCAGACAAACAATCCAAGAACTAATCAGACAAACAATCCAACAACTAATCAGACAAAGAACACAACAACTAATCAGACAAACAACATAACAACTAATCAGACAAACAATCCAAAAATTAATTAGACAAACAACACAACAACTAATCAGACAAACAACATAACAACTAATTAGACAAACAACACAATAACTAATCAGATAAACAACATAACAACTAATCAGAGAAACAACCCAACAACTAATCAGACAAACAATCCAACAGCTAATCAGACAAACAACACAACTAATCAGACAAACAAATCAACAATTAATCAGACAAACAACACAACAACTAATCAGACAAACAATCCAACAACTAATCAGACAAACAACCCAACAACTAATTAAACAAACAATCCAACAACTAATCAGACAAACAATCCAACAACAAACCACAAACACAACCCAACAACTAATCAGACAAACAATCCAAAAACTAATCAGACAAACAACACAACAACTAATCAGACAAACAACACAACAACTAATCAGACAAACAACCCAACAACTAATCAGACAGACAACTCAACGACGCAGAAAAACAAGATGCAACTGTCACGCAACACCACCCAGCAACCAGTGATTACAGTAGCACAGGCTCTGCTGCATAGCAAACAAGTTATCTGCAAACAACCTAAAACGGGCGTGCTGTTGCCAGGCGAGCACATAAATTTGAAAAAGCAGAAGGAGATAGGGAGTGGAGCGGAGACGGAGATTTGGCTGCTACTTCTAGTGCTTTTTCAACACCACCGGTGAGGCACGGGTGTCATTTTAACCACTTTTTAAAATTTTTTATCAGTACTTGTTACCTACCATTAGAACCGGAAAGGTATGTTGATTTCGAAACAGTGATTTATACTTCCACACGAGTAAAAACTAAGTTAGTTACAGCGAGCTTAAGTAAAACATGTGAGAAAAATGTTTATACACTATTTCATTTCCCTTAAATTATCTTAATATAGATGTAGTGTAATTTTAATGGATGTAAATAGATGTAAGTAAGTTGAATAACCAAGACTAAATGCATGAATAATTATGAATAATAAGGTGAAACGCAGGATATGTGCTGGCGCTAGCCGTAACGCTAGCCGTAACGTCATGTTTAGTACACAACGATAAGGATTATTCTTTATTCAGCTCGTTAGGTATAGACACCCCATTGGTAGGAGATAACGTAAGTCATAGTTAGACAACCCCGTGATTGGCCAGTTACTTCCGGTCGACGTCATAACTGTGTTAATGACGTTGACACTATAGGGTTCCAAGGAAAAATCTCGTCAGTCAGAGAGCAGAATACCATCAGCCTCCAAGCAGTTAAGACGTAGCCCTGTTACGGGAAAGACTGAAGTCGTGAACAAGGAGAAGCACTAGACAGTGACACAGTGAAAGCAAGTGAAAGACAGAGTGTGAGTGAGTGAGTGAAATTATTTTGTTAATAAAAGACAACAGGGAAAACCCATCTTTATTCACCCACAGACAATTATTAAGGTGATTTGACTTTTTACTACACAAGAGTTACTGGGATCAACCGTGAGAAGAGTGGTAAATCTAAAACTATAATACCCCCAGTAACAGTAGTGTTACTGTAAATATTATACGCTCATGATATATATCAATGTATCACAAACACGATGGTACACCTATCAACATTATCTATTAGCATCATCTATCAGCGTTATGCTATTAGTATCACCTATCAACATTATCTATCAGTATCACATATCAACATTATCTATCAGTATCACCTATCAACATTATCTATCAGTATCACATATCAACATTATCGATCAATACCACATATCAACATTATCTATCAGTATTACCTATCAGCATTATCTATCAGCATCATCTATCAGCATTATACTATCAGTATCACATATCAGCAATATCTATCAGCATCACCTATCAGCATTATCTATCAACTTCACCTATCAGCATTATCTATCAGCATTAATATCTATCATCATTACCTAGATATCAGCATTATCTATCATCATTACCAAGATATCAGCATTATTTATCAGCATTACTTAGATATCAGCATTATTTATCAGCATTACCTAGATATCAGCATTATTTATCAATATTACTTAGATATTAGCATTATTTATCATCATTGCCTAGATATCAGCATTATCTATCATCATTACCTAGATATCAGCATTATCTATCATCATTACCTAGATATCTGCATTATCTATCATCATTACCTAGATATCTGCATTATCTATCATTATTACCTAGATATCAGCATTATTTATCATCATTACCTAGATATCTGCATTATCTATCATCATTACCTAGATATCAGCATTATCTATCATCATTACCTAGATATCTGCATTATCTATCATCATTACCTAGATATCTGCATTATCTATCATCATTACCTAGATATCTGCATTATTTATCATCATTACCTAGATATCAGCGTTATCTATCATCATTACCTAGATATCAGCATTATCTATCATCATTACCTAGATACCAGCATTATCTATCATCATTACCTAGATATCTGCATTATCTATCATCATTACCTAGATATCTGCATTATCTATCATTACCTAGATATCAGCATTATTTATCATCATTACCTAGATATCTGCATTATCTATCATCATTACCTAGATATCTGCATTATCTATCATTACCTAGATATCAGCATTATTTATCATCATTACCTAGATACCAGCATTATCTATCATCATTACCTAGATATCTGCATTATCTATCATCATTACCTAGATATCAGCATTATTTATCATCATTACCTAGATATCAGCGTTATCTATCATCATTACCTAGATATCTGCATTATCTATCATCATTACCTAGATATCAGCATTATTTATCATCATTACCTAGATATCAGCATTATCTATCGGCATCACCTATACATCTGCATTATCAATCAGCATCACCTATCAACACTATATCTATCAGCATTATCTACAAGTAAAAGAGAAAGAGAGAGAGAGAGAGAGAGAGAGAGAGAGAGAGAGAGAGAGAGAGAGAGAGAGAGAGAGAGAGAGAGAGAGAGAGAGAGAGAGAGAGAGAGAGAGAGAGAGAGAGAGAGAGAGAGAGAGAGAGAGAGAGAGAGAGAGAGAGAGAGAGAGAGAGAGAGAGAGAGAGAGAGAGAGAGAGAGAGAGAGAGAGAGAGAGAGAGAGAGAGAGAGAGAGAGAGAGAGAGAGAGAGAGAGAGAGAGAGAGAGAGAGAGAGAGAGAGAGAGAGAAAGAGAGAGAGGGTGAGAGACAGAGGAGACCACAACGACAGCCATACTTCATAACATCAGGTTCTGATGTGCTTGCCGCGAGTGTTGAAGGGAAACTGGGTAAAGCAGTACGATATGTTGGGGTATGCGCGTGCAGTCCTGTCATTTTCAACTGGCCTGTCACTTCTAACTAGGACACGGGCTCAGTGCTAATCTGTGTCATGATGGGGGAGAATATGTCGCTCCCTTCGCTCCCCAGCATATCTCACTCACCTAGCCCCATAGAGTGGACGAGGAGCAGCACTCTCACCTTTGTTGAACTATTAAAGCAGCATCCTTGCATTTGGAATGTCAAGAGCAAATTCAATAAGATGAGGGATATGATATTCTTGCTTTCTTCGCGCGTCGACACACATACACCCAATATCGCTGCTCACTAGTAACTGGCGTCTCCGCCGTCTCGCCGTCCCGCTCCCTTGCTCGCCTCAGCGTGAAGCACAGTGGAAGCGATCTGCCTCATGCAGCTCTGCACGAGGCACAGTGTGGTTGGGAGACACCAGTATGGGTTCACTCGAGGTACCCCCGCACTCAAAGTTCCCCTTCCTCTGCGCATGCGCAGGAGGCGAGTTTCCTGCCAGCCGCACGACTCATCCTCCGTTCAATGGCAACTCAGGCAAGGATCATGAGCCGAACTCAGCCAATCACAACGCCGCGTTTCTCAAGCCGAGCATTGATGGCTCTGCTCACCATCGATATGTCGGCTGATGCTCTGAGAGCATCAGCCGAGGGGACTTGGACTGGGACTGGGAGATTGTTTGTTTACATTTTAGCCGCAGAATCTTAGATTTCCACTGTCGGGGACGTCTAAGCTAATTTTCTTATCTATCAGAGACTAAGGTTCACCCAGGAACAATGCACTAAGATCTTTTGAAGTTGTAGAATAAGTAATTAAGACAGTGAAGTCAATACATTCGTATATATGATGAAGTAAGACGTTGTTTAATTTCGCCGTCTCGGTAATAAGGAATTCGTCTTATAGGCAGGGGGTCAAATGCATATTTTGGCCTAACCTGGAAAGTGGGTCTTAAGTTTTTTTCTTAATGTTTTCATGTTATATAGGTATTGTACTCTATGAAACTGCATGATGGCATTCTCCCAACATTGAGCATTTTCATATAACAGATTTTTTTTAATTGGGACTATCGGAACACAAAACACTAATTTTAGGGGCAGGGGAAATAAGAATACCTTGGTATATCCAGAAGTACTCAAGCCACAGTGTTAAGTTTTTGCATATGAGTGCATCTGGGTCATACCAAATGTTGGCCCAAAGGTCCAAGTCAAAGGTCAAGGTCACAGGTTAAGGCCAAAGGTCCTTTCTTCAAGATATCCACAAACAACTTGATTGTCCAGAATACAATGGATACAACACTGAAAGGATTCGTAAAAGTGGACAGTCTGTGCAGCTCAAAACATGCGTAACATATATGCCACTCATAGATATGCCATCTGCACACCATGACACTATTATGACAGCTATGACTCAGGCCCAGACACTGTTATTTGAAGCAGGCCAGAAATTTACAGTTATGACAGCAGATTTGCAACTGTATAAACTCATGACAGATGTCCTTTGGGTGTATCCAGATAAATTCCCAGAGTTTTATCCAAGGTTAGAAATCTTATCAGTGGCATTTGCAAGAGTTCCGAAAATGCTTTCTGGGAAGAAGTTCCCACAAAATGTAAGGGCACTTAGAATGGTAGCAGAAGAAATACTTAGAGAGTTTGTCAATGATGTTGACTCACCAGAGGACCTCACAAACAAGTTGGAAAGAGCTGCAGCCAAGAGCCCTACTTCAAAATTGTGGGTTGACTGTTTATTGAAACCTGTCTTTATAATGATGCTTTATGAGAGAGCTGAGAAAGAAGGAGAGTTTCTCTTGCACATTAGGGCAATTGAGTTAATGCTGTCTTACTTCTTTGCCACTGGCCATATCCATTATGCTAGGTATGCCACATATTACATCGTATCAATGAAAACTCTCCCAGAACATGTTCTATAGCATTTCAGCAAAGGTGTTGTGAAGCACATTGATGGCGTATGGAACGGAATATGGTCAGATATGTTTATCGAGACAACATTTATGAGATATGGTAATGGGAAGCAAGGCATAATAGGCATCACATTTAACCCTGCAGCTTTGAAATCTTGGGCCTTGAGTCTACATGTCTGTGGTCAGATAGTTGCTGATGTAGCTGAAATGCGAGGGGATGAAAGTGTAGCCAGGCAAGCAAGCGTGCACAAAGAAGAAGGCAAATCAAGGATAAAATCTGATGCTAAAGATCAACAGGACATAAGAGTGAAACTTGCCCAGTGTATACCACCACTGGACCACCAGCAGCACCCAGAGGGATCATTTGTGAACATTGTTACAGCAGCTTCAGAGGGGGCATCAGGTGTAGCTGTGGTAGCTGATGATACAGATGTGTGGACACTCCTGTTGCACCACTATCTGGAGCAGAATCTTAACATTCCAATTATAATTCAATCTTCTATACAGGGGAAGTGTCATAGACATAAAAGCAACTGCTGTTCAATATGTAGACATCATTCCAAACCTACTTGCAGGGCATGCCTTATCTGGATGTGATACTGTAGCAGAATGCTTTGGAATTGGGAAGAAGATGATATTGACCACTTGGAGATTTTGAGGCCCCATGGTCTGAAGTGGTGAAACAGGCAACTCAATTTACTCTTGCTACTTATGGCCAGACAACTTGCCATACTCTCTGTGAGGCTAGAGCAAAGATATGGAAAACCAGAATAGGCAAGGGGGTTAGCACAATGCCCAAAAACTGTTCACTGCCTCCAACTGATGTGGTTTTCCATGAAATTCTGAAAAGAGCGCACCTACAGACTTTTTGGTGGAAGAATGCCTTGAAGTTTGAGCCACAGAAGGTGGACCCTTTAAAGTATGGATGGAGCATAGATGGGGATATGCTCTACCCAACTACAGTTCCTGCGGGATGTCAATTGGTCCCAGAGCACATACAAAAGATCATCAGTTGTAGTTGCTCCAGTGACACACCATGTGAAAGTATTCGATGTGGTTGCAACAAAGCAGGAATTACTTGTTCAGTCTTCTGTGCCTGTCAGCAAAATGACTCAATATCAATATGTCATAACAGGGTGAATACAACATCACCCTTCAGTGATGAAGAAACAAGTGATGATGGGACAGATTTTAATGATTACAACTGCAGGGATGATTAATGTGACCAGAGTTCCGCTTTTAGGCGGGACAGTCCCGCTTTTTCAACGTCAGTCCCGCTTTTTCAACGTCTGTCCCGCTTTTTCTTAAGTTAGCAAAATGTCTCGCTTTTTTTACGTTTGTCCCGCTTTTTTGTGCTACAAAACTGCCCCACATTTTAATGGAATAGTACTGATATTTTATTAAATTTTACAATTTCACTACCTGGTAACTTCGTAGTGTACATAGTGGCGTACCCTTACGTCGCATTGTAGCCTACTCGTATGAGACGTGTCAGTTACCGAGTCACCGTCCACCAATGCGGAGCATGTAGCTAGTGTTTGATCAGCTCCGATAGGATTTTGGCTTTTGATCACGATTTCAAAAAGAAAATGCACATTCAATGAGCGTTTACAGTCTGAATATCCATTTATTAGATAAACTGTTTCGGCAAGTGATGTACACTGTGAAAAATGCAAAAGTGATTTCGGCATTGCACATGGTGGAGTTGGTGATATCATTAAACATCTTGGCACCAAGAGACATAAGTCAGCTGATATTAGCGCTTCCTCTAGCAAAGCTGTTACTGATTACTTTAAAAGTGCCAGGCCCAGTGACAAGGATCTAGAAGTGGATGCTACTGAAGGTTTGTGGGCTTACCACACAGTCAGAGAAAATCAAAGCTTTAGATCTACCGACTGTGCAACAAAAATTTTAAAAGCATGCTTTGAACCAAAATTCTCATGTGCTACAACGATGTGTGAGGCAATTGTTGCAAATTTATTTGCACCATATGCAGAGAAAGAACTTGAGAGTCAAATGAAGGATGCTCACTGCATAACACTGCTAACAGATGCAAGCAATCATGGCAACACCAAGCTATTCCCTGTTCTGATTCGCTTCTTTCAGCCATATGAAGGTGCTCAAGTGAAACTCCTTGACCTAAAATCTCAACCTGGAGAAACCTCAGATATAGTTCTGGAGTATTTAGCTGAGATAATTGAGAAACATGGGTTGAACAGAAAATTAGTTGCTTTTTGTGGCAATAATACTAACTGTAATTTTGGGGGTGCAGCAAGAAAAGGAGTGAATAATATCTTCAGGAAACTGAATGACTACATTGGCAGAGAACTTATTGGGATTGGTTGTTTTGCGCACATTGTACATAATGCTGTGCAGGTTGCTAGTGACTGTCTCCCAGTTGACATAGAGGCAGTTGTTGTAAAAATATACTCATATTTCTACATCTACATTGTTCGAGTAGAGGAACTGAAAGAGTTTGTGACTTTGTGGAGATAGAATACAAGCAGTTGCTAGGATACAGCAAAACCAGATGGCTGGCATTAATACCTGCAGTTGAAAGAATAATAAAACTGTTTCCAGGTCTAAGATCATACTTCCAAAGTCAAATTAAATGTCCAGTGTTACTGAAAATCTTTTTTGATAACCCACAAGCAGAAATGTGGCTCAATTTTATTCATTCTCAAGCAGTTACCTTTCAATAAGTGATTCTAAAGATTGAAGGGGAAAGTATTTCTGCTGTAGAAGTGTTGAGTGCTGTATCTAACTTGAAGGAAACTCTGCAGTCAAAAAAAGATAATGTGTTTTTGCCACACTCAGTCAGAAGACTAATAGGCAAAATTGAGCATGAGGGCCTGGCTGATCCTTCAGCAATAAGAAAAGTGATAGTTGAGTTTTATGACACGTGTGTTAAGTACTTGTATCAGTGGTCAACCAATCTACCCAATCTTGAGTGAATGCAGTGGGTTTCACTGAAACAAGTTCCAACGTGGTCAGATGTTGAGAAAACGATGGATTTTGCTGCTGAAAAACAAATGTTTGACATCAGATTTGAATCGAGCTTATTTGATGAGTTCACTTGTGCTGCAAAGTACATCGCTGACAAAGTAGCTGAGTGGAATGAGTCAAACCTATCAACAGACCAGCGCTGGGTGCAGATTTTCACTCATTGCAAGGCCAGAGATATCAGTCACCAACACATATCAGAACTGGTTCAGTTTGTCCTCTGCCTTCCTGGGACAAATGCCTCTATTGAACGTGCGTTCTCTCACATGAATAAGATATGGACATCTGAAAAAACTCAACTGAAAGTCCCAGCTCTTAAAGCATTACTGACGACAAAGATTAATTTCAAGCATACACGCATGGAGTTCTACGGTGTGCTGAAATCAACTCCAGAATTACTAAAGAAGATTTCATCCAGTGAAAAGTATGAAAAGTAAAGGTAAGTGTACAAAAATGTTTTAGATTGGTTCCTGGATTCTTTTTTTATGACGGGAGGGGAATGTCCCGCTTTTCCATTTGAAAAATCTGGTCACATTAGGGATGATTGAGGATGTTTAATGATATACTTTATAAGAACCAAATATAGAACTATAGTAAAATTTTGGTGGTTTATGTAGCCCAATTGTATGTAATCATTGAACACTAAATCATAAGGAAATTATATGTATTCCGACATTTGAGTTCAGGACATCTTATGACAAAGCAGATAACACAATAACAATGGATACTGGTTCAATATAATGATACATATACCCCAGTTTACAAATATTGCTGTATTGTACACATTTGACCTCAATATTTGACCTTTGACCTTGACCTATGACTTTGACCTTTGCACCAAGAATAGCTATGGCCAAGATATACCAATGTGGAAAAAATATAGATTCTAGCTTGAATACTTGTGAAGATGTAAGTGTATTCCTGTTTCCAAAGCCTATAAAACAGTGATTCTCAAACTGGGAGCCATGGCCCCCTTGGGGACCATGGCAAGAATTTAGGGGGACCATGTTGGGCTGTTGGATAGTATACATTTCTAAAAATTGTTAGGAAACCTGAATTGAAAAAATAATGCATCACTGTCCTGGCAAAGAAAATTTTCTTTTTCTAGTTGTGTATGATGCAATTCGATTTACTGTCATTGGCCGGAGGGTGACTGCACGAGGGTGCTACGTCAGCCGCGTATGTATATATGTGTGCATAGCGCGAGCGCTGTGCTGAGTGAAATGGTGAGCCAGCAGTGTTCAATTGGATTCGGTGTGGTTTGTGTGCGCGTGTGTTGCGTTGGCGAAGTGAGTTTGGTGCGTTACTGGGCAGATGTATGTGTTGATTATTTTGTCGTACATTTGTGTTTTCGTTTTAAAGCATTGTGTTTTCCATTCACGTTGTGTTATTGTTCTGTTGTACTGTTTTGTGAATTTCTCTTCAATATACATCACTTGTTACACTTTTTTTAATTAAGTTGGCAATATATTTTTTTTTACATAATATTGTTACGAATGTGTGTACGTATGTATGTCACTGTGGCCTGGGATATCATCACGTAAACATGTAGGTATAATTGACTCTGAACCATATAATGTGTTACATATTTTATTCGACAATTATAAATGCGGTCGCTGTTTTTTGTGTGAAATATTTGTACACTTCATTTATTATTTTATTATTTTTTGGTATCATTGTTTTTCATGGTCATTCCCTACATAGGTATTCCTGCTTTTTTTGTGCTAATATTGATGTGACTCACTATTCTTCTCATTATTTCAATTGGGGCAGTGCTTGTCAAAGGAGGCGTGTTCTTGCTGTTAGAAAATACATTTCAGCTTGCTAGCTTGAGTGTGAATGTTTAAAACTTTATCATCTTTACTCTCTCTGTGTGTATGTTTGTGTATGGCTGTGTTTGTGCATAATATGTGAGTCCATGAATCTGTTATGTATGCTGATATTTGTGGGTTTGTCATTTAATCACTTGTCCTAGTGTTCTGTCCTTCATTATCATTCTTTTGTCTTCATACTGACATACTCAATGTTTCTTCTGATGTCCTGTCTTCTTTATTTTCCCGAGATTTGCGATGGCTACTAGTATTACTAAGAAGCGGAAGTATAGTGGAGAGTACATTAACTACGGATTTACATCAATCCTCGCTGATGGCATCGAGAAACCTCAGTGTGTACTGTGCTTTAAAGTGCTGGGGAACGATTCTATGAGGCCTAGTAAGTTGAAGCACCATTTGCAGACCATCCATCCACATTATGCTGAGAAAGACCCCGATTTCTTCAGACGCCACAAAAGTAGTTTGGGAAAACAGAAACTGGATACGACCGGTGCTTTCCAACAACAGACCTCAAGTGTAGTTGAGGCATCATACGAGGTTGCCCTCGAAATAGCGAAGCAAAAGAAGCCCCACACGATTGGTGAAACCTTAATCAAGCCTTGTACTTTAAAGATGGTCAAGCGTGTATAGCGTGTATAGTATAAAATCAGTGTTTTGTGTTCCGATAGTCGCAATTATCAAAAACCTGTTATACAAAAATGCTCAATGCTGGGAGAATGCCATCATGCAGTTTCATTGAGTACAATACCTATATAATATGAAACTACTGAGAAAAAAAACTTAAGATCCACTTTCCAGGTTCAGCTCATGGCCCCCTGACTATTACAACAGATGGTCAAGAAACGCCCTAAGACCCGACTATCTATTAATAACACACCTACTGTACCTAACTGTCTATATACAGACAGAGGCGACATAAAATAACAGATTTGATAAGAAAATACCTTAATTATATCTGACATGTAAGTATTAACCTCGGAAGAAGACACTAATGTTATCTCCATATCATTCCACAGCTACTTTCATTTTCAATTTTTACACAGTGCAGTCTCCCAAACATGTACGTATATATTTTTCTGCATACTTGTATTCATTGATGTATATGGGTTTATGTCTTAAATGTTTGTTTATAATCAAAGATCTAATGTATTGTATTTACAAGTCAATAAATTTTCTTGGTTTTCTATCATGTTTACCTAAAAACACATTATCTTTTAAGTAAATTACAACAATAATTTAATATGAATACTCAGATGGTTTGGACACCTGAAAAGCCTGGGTGAGTTGCCAAGAAGGATGTACAATGATGGGATCACCTTCTGGGTAACGTAAGCCTTCTGTTTCCACTTAGAAAAACAAATATATGAAAACATAAAGCTCATTCAATGTACCTACTCGAAACTGCTGGTAAATCTACATAACTACTGCTCGGACGATATAAATATAAATATAAAGTCCTACATGCTATACATAGTCTACTTAACACATTTGTGAAGGTTTCAGGTGGTGATCGTTATTATAATCATATATAAGCCATAAGGTATCGGATAAATTTTTTTTAATCAATTGCTCGACAGTAAATTGCTCAAAAAATGACATCTCCAACAATCAATTGCTCGAAAGGCTGATTGCTCTAAAAAAGATAAGTGGTTTAATGAATAATATCCAAAAATAAGATAAAAAAAACAACTTTATTATTGTTAATTGAAAAGTTAGAATCAAGAACGGGTAAATTTTTATATAGGTTAGGTTAGGTTATTATTTTGAGCAATTTACTGTCTAGCAATTGATTGTTCAAGAAATTATTTTGTGAGCAATTTACTGTCGAGCAATTGACTTCGAGAAATTCACCTAGATTCAGGCTATAATATGGCAATCCGGAAAAAATTATAAAGTGAAAATAATAACTTTTGGGTAATGAAATACAAAAAGCCTATATAACAGAACCTAGCAGAGCCAAACTGTATCTAACCAAACCTAATCTAACCATAACCTAATGTAACCTAACCATAACCGGTATTATTTCATATCTTCATCAGAATGCTCTACAGGATTCTGGGTTGTATTTTTGCATTACCGGTTGCATTTTGAAAAGGTTTCCTTAATTCAAATTCTTTCCGTCGCAAATTCTTAGTTTGTAAGATATTCAATGTTTTCTGTGAGACCTCTTCGAAAAATAAGTTTTGTTTCGTTTGAATAAGGTTCTGATGTGTCAATGTAGGTTAAGGTTTGGTTAATGTAGATTAGGTTATGTTAGGTTCAGCTAAAGATTCGGAAGACGAAACAGTCTGTTTTTTGTACACACCAATTTTTTTCTGATAGATGTTGATGTGTTTTGAATTAATCTGGTTTGTTTGCTTTGCCAAGCAAAATAAAAATTGCCACAAAACAGTCCATCACCATCAAAATCAATAAGAGAAATATTGCTTTGTAAACCTAAGTAAACTTAATTAAATCTAATCTAACCTAAACAAACATAATTAAGACTAACCTAATTAAATCTAACCTTACTTAAAGATCCGTAAGATGACCCATTCGATATCTCATTACCTTTATAATGCACTGCAAATTCAACCTCAGATACTTATTCAGATAGGTTAGGTTTAAATAGGTTTGCTTAAATTAGGTTAGGTTCAAGTAGGTTTGCTTTGAGATTTCTTTCTTATTGATTTTGATGTTTTTTAATTAAAGGCCTCTTCTATTTGCGTGAATCCGTTTCAGATCACTGAATCTGGGTGGAGCTTGGCCGCTCTGGGCGGGGCTTAGCCGCGAAATCGTGTTCTATTTACCATCTTAATCCGTGGTCTGTAACAGATTCCTGAATCCGTCGAATCTGATTTGGGAGGTGGGTTATAGCAGACGACACTCGTTCGCGGGTTTTTTGCACCAGCCTGAGCCAGCCTCTTCTCAGAAGTTAATATTGATATATATCTCTAATAAAACAGTGTATATATACGAGGAAGATAGTAAGCGGTAGAGAAATGTTGTAGAAATATTACTGTAGGCACAGAATTGTATAATAGTGGTGATGAATATCAAAAACAAAGGAGATATATAACAGCAGCCTCTTCTCGGAATCTATTATTAATATATACCTCCAATAAAAACAGTGTATATATACGAGAAAGATATTAAGTGGTAGAAAAATGTTTCAGAAATACTACTGTAGGCTTAAAATTATATAATAATGGTGATGAATACCAGAAATAAAGGAGATATAACAGCAGCCTCTAACCGGGTTATTTATTTTCTTTGAATTTTGATATATACTCCCAAGAAAACAACTTACTTGTACGTGAGAGATTAAATGGTACAAAAATTCTGCATAAATGTTAGTGTAGGTACAAAAATATGTATAACCGTAGCATATGAATAGTTAAATAAGATATCCCCAAAGTTTATTTTGGTTAAGGGGAAGCTCTACTCTACATTGATATACACAAATGATTCTGACACTCATTACCGTCCCAAATAAATAGTTAATACGATATCCCCATTCCCCACCTTCTCCCAATAAACATGAGGACATGTGGGAATGTAAGGTTTTTTGGCTGGATGTAAAAGTTTTACCCAAATCTAACCTAACCAGGGAAAGTCTATCGGCGCTACAGATTAGACATAAAAATAAGAGGTATTTCTTTACAACTACTGCTCCACCTCTTTATTATATATATGAAGTCTTACATACTATACATAGTGTACTCAACACATCTGTGAAGGTTTTAGGGGGTGCTTACCATTATTTACCTCGCAAAACGTCTTTGAAATTTTGTTATGTTGGTTAAGTTAGGTTAAGTTATGGTTAGGTTAAGGTTGTTAGGTTAGTTTGCGGTTATGTTATGGTTATGTTAAGTTAGGTTTGGTGCGGTTCAGTTAGGTTCGGTTACATAACATTTTTACATTTTAATAACCAAACCCCCCAAAAAAACTATTTTGCGAACCCTAACTTCCGGGTGATAAAATGTAAAAAATCTTATATAATCGAACCTAACTTAACCTAACCATAACATAACCCGTAACCTAACAACTTTAACATAACCATAACTTGACATAACCTAACCAACTTAACATAACCTATTATAATTTCAAAAAGGTTTTGCGAGGTAAATAATGGTGAGCACCGCCAGAAACCTTCACAGATATGTTGAGTACACTATGTATAGCATATCTATAATAAAGAGGTGGAGCATTGTAATTGTAATGTGGGGGGGGAAAAATGTGCCAGGCAACAAAGGCCATATGGCACTATTGGGAAAGAGGTGAAGCAGTAACCTTGAGGTTCATCAGACTTGAATCTACTTTTCAAAAATCTAATGGTGTTTTCAATAACACATTTAGTTATATAAAGATTTTTTATTGTACAATAAGCAGGTTGGTGATAATTAGGGATGCCGCTGTCATCCTAAATGCATCAGGAAATGAAAGTTGTAACTCTCAACACTTCCTCGGAGAAGTGACTAGTGTGACGGCTGGGCAGCGACTGGCCTCTCATTGTTAATGTTTTGATCCAGCGAATCCAAAACAGATTCTGCTGTTCTATTTGCACCCAGTTAATCCAAAACAGATTCGGATTCGGAGCAGAATCCGGAGTAGATTATTGAGAACAAATAGAAGAGGCCTTAATTTGACTTTTTTGTCAATGTTTACCTTGGGGGAAAAAAATTGCCTGGCATAAACAAACATCAGATTAATTCAAAACACATCAAAATCTATCAGAAAAAAATTGTTTTGTCCAAAAAACAGGCTGGGTCGTCTTCCGAATCTTTACCTAGGTTAATTTAGAAGCTATCAAATGTTCTCTATGACCAAGGCCTCTTCTATTTGCGTGAATCCGTTTCAGATCACTGAATCTGGGTGGGGCTTGGCCGCTCTGGGCGGGGCTTAGTCGCGAAATCGTGTTCTATTTACCATCTTAACCCGTGATCTGTAACAGATTCCTGAATCCGTCGAATCTGATTTGGGAGGTGGGTTATAGCAGACGACACTCGTTTGCGGGTTTTTTGCACCAGCCTGAGCCAGCCTCTTCTCAGAAGTTAATATTGATATATACCTCCAATAAAACAGTGTATATATACGAGGAAGATAGTAAGCGGTAGAGAAATATTGTAGAAATGTTACTGTAGGCACAGAATTGTATAATAGTGGTGATGAATATCAAAAACAAAGGAGATATATAACAGCAGCCTCTTCTCGGAATCTATTATTGATATATACCTCCAATAAAAACAGTGTATATATACGAGAAAGATAATAAGTGGTAGAAAAATGTTTCAGAAATACTACTGTAGGCTTAAAATTGTATAATAATGGTGATGAATACCAGAAACGAAGGAGATATAACAGCAGCCTCTAACCGGGTTATTTATTTTCTTTGAATTTTGATATATACTCCCAAGAAAACAACTTACTTGTACGTGAAAGAGATTAAATGGTACAAAAATTCTGCATAAATGTTTGCAAAAATATGTATAACCGTAGCATATGAATAGTTAAATAAGATATCCCCAAAGTTTATTTTGGTTAAGGGGAAGCTCTACTCTACATTGATATACACAAATGATTCTGACACTCATTATCGTCCCAAATAAATGGTTAATAAGATATCCCCATTCCCCATCTTCTCCCAATAAACATGAGGACATGTGGGAATGTAAGGTTTTTTGGCTGGATGTAAAAGTAAAGTTTTACCCAAATCTAACCTAACCAGGGAAAGCCTATCGGCGCTACAGATTAGACATATAAAAATAAGGGGTATTTCTTTACAACTACTGCTCCATCTCTTTATTATATACATGAAGTCTTACATACTATACATAGTGTACTCAACACATCTGTGAAGGTGTTAGGGGGTGCTTACCATTATTTACCTCGCAAAACGTCTTTGAAGTTATGTTATGTTGGTTAAGTTAGGTTAAGTTATGGTTAGGATAAGGTTGTTAGGTTAGTTTGCAGTTATGTTATGGTTATGTTAAGTTAGGTTTGGTACGGTTCAGTTAGGTTCGGTTACATAAGATTTTTACATTTTAATACCCAAACCCCCAAAAATACTAATTTGCGAACCCTAACTTCCGGGTGATAAAATGTAAAAATCTTATATAATCGAACCTAACCATAACATAACCGTAACCTAGCAACTTTAACATAACCATAACTTGACATAATCTAACCAACCTAACATAATCTATCATAATTTCAAAGAAGTTTTGCGAGGTAAAAAATGGTGAGCACCGCCAGAAACCTTCACAGATATGTTGAGTACACTATGTATAGTATATTTATAATAAAGAGGTGGAGCAGTATTTGTAAAGAAATAATAGATGTAACATTGTCAAGGTTAACCTTGAGGTTCATCAGACTTGAATCTACTTTTCAAGAATCTAATGGTGTTTTCAATAACACATTTAGTTATATAAAGATTTTTTATTGTACAATAAGCAGGTTGGTGATAATTAGGGATGCCGCTATCACCCTAAATGCATCAGGAAATGAAAGTTGTAACTCTCAACACTTCCTTGGAGAAGTGACTAGTGTGACGGCTGGGCAGCGACTGGCCTCTCGTTGTTATTGTTTTGATCCAACGAATCCAAAACAGATTCTGCTGTTCTATTTGCACCCAATTAATCCAAAACAGATTCGGATTCGGAGCAGAATCCGGAGTAGATTATTGAGAACAAATAGAAGAGGCCTCAAAAGTAGGGAGTTGGACAAATTGCAGACACTTTATTTCGTAAACAGACGCCATAATGGTGAAGATGTAAAATTGTACCCCATAACCTAACATAACATAAATTGAAAGATGCTTTACCAGCTATATAATGGTTAGCACCGCCTGAAACCCTTACAGACGTGTTGAGTACACTAAGGTTAAGGTTAAGGTGCATGGGTTTCAGTTCCGGTATCCATCAATGAAGATGCTCTGCAGAACGTCAGCTGGGGAAGCCCAACCCTCCACTGTGGTGCCCGACCACAGCAGTTCCTCCCTAGTAAACAGCTTAAGCATCACAAGCCCGGGCGGAGACTCGAACTGTCGACCAAGCGAATGCAAGGCCAGCGCGCTACCACTGTACTAGCCAGGAGGCTATGTATAGTATGTACGATTTCATATTTATATCGATATCGTCGAACCAGTAGTTATGCAGAAATACCAAACTACTTACTGACAATCATTGTAATTTGTCTTCCCCCAAGAACCCTGAATTCCCACAGGTCCCCAGTATTGTTGGGGGTTGATGAGGATGCTTTATTAGATATGCATTTGCGACGAAAATGAATGTCAAAATCGTTCGAAATGGATAAATTTTTATACGAACAGTGTGTTATTTACATCCAATTGCATTGTGAGGAACTAGAAATTTAACAGCCACACAATCATATACGCTATATCACTACACTCACAGGAGTTTACGGCTTCTTTTATCTCCTCACCTAAATACTGTATTTACTGCGGCTATAATTGCTCCAGACTCTATTATATGTTAATCAGCAAGTTTTATTTTTTCTACGGCGATAAGGGTGCCCACGAAAAGGATGTGTCGCCATCTTGGATCAGTCAGCTGATCATTTCAAACCGAAAAAAAACCACATTGACGTGCTTGCTGTTCAATAGCGTTCAATAGCCGAAATCAAAGTTTTGGACTTCAATATCTGGTCCAACCAATTTTCGCTTGGCCTTTTTCTCTTTCTAAGTTAACTTCTCCTTGTTTCATCTATCTAATCTTCTTAACCTCTTACTATCCCCTTACCGCCTGTGAGTGTCTCATAGGACATCGCCAGGGCTCATGGGGTCCTTCAACACACCGTCATCCACCTCACCTGACAGAGGACAGTAGTGATGGGCGCTTTGTGAACGAGTCGGTTCTTAGAGCCGGCTCTTCCAGATGAACGAGAAGAGCCGGATCTTTCTCGAGAGCCGTTTGAGATTTTTTTGAGAGCCGTTAATTTTTTTTTTCTAGTTTTTCCATATTTTTGCAATTTTCTAACAAAATGCAAAAATTACCGATTGTTAATAATTATAGTAATGATAATAATAATAATAATACTTACGAGAATGAAGCCTATTCATAGAAATTATATACTAAAATAGTTAAGTTATCCCTTCAAGTTAACAAAGAAAATTGTATTTCCAAGTGCTTTGGCCTCTAGCAAAGAGGGATAACTTAACACATAAAACACATATATATGAATAATTCAGAAAATATATGGTGTATATGGCAGGCCAATGATATGGAATGTACACTATAATATTCCCTACAACATATCGGTAAATGAAGACAATTTGATAATATTAAGAGGTCAAATTAAATTATAGAACTTGTCTCAAAATAGTGTACATATCGTACAAATCAAGTATATTTTTTTCCATAGTTAATTTTTTAACACAAAACTCATTTTCTCATTATAGCTCGAGAACCATAAGGTATACGTACAATGACTACGAATAGACAAAGAGTGAATAGGAATCCAACTTTCTATTGCAACATTTAAAAATGAAATTACTCTTTATATAATGAAGGAAATTTTTTTTTTTCATAACCTGTGAGTAAAATAAAAAAAAATAACTACACTAGCTGATACGCCTTTTAAAATTATTTAAATTATTATAGGTGCATTTTTTCTGTCAAACTAATCGTTAAGGTTTTTTCCTTATAACTCGAAAACTATGAAATTGACGTAAAATGATTAGGAATAATTAGGGAAGTTAAATGAAACAAGCTTTCTTTTCATTCTATTGAAAATGAAACTCAATGATAAATGACCATCGAAATTTTTTTTTTCTTAACTATTAGCGTTATTCAAAATCAGACTACACCCGTTGAAAGGCCTTTTGAAGGTAAGAAAATAACTATTTAACATAATTTTTGTCAAACTAGTATTTAACATTTCGTTTTGTAAAAACGAAAACTATGGAGTTTAAGTCAACAAATCTGCGAATAATTAAAATAAGGAAATAAATATATATATTTTTTGGACCATCAGAACATGTAAACAGTTTATAAATAATGAAAACATTAAAAAAAAAAAGGTTTTGGCGTAAATTTAGATTAAATTACATGATTTGATAGAACTTTTAAAATTACATCAATTAGCATAAGTGCATTTTTTCTATACGACTAATATTTACGCGATAAAAGACAAGTTAACTACGTTGATAATTTGAGGGGTGGTAGGGTACCCCACCATCCCTCAAACTCACGTTACGTAACAGTCAACCGCCAATTGTTCGCTCTCTCTCTCTCTCTCTCTCTCTCTCTCTCTCTCTCTCTCTCTCTCTCTCTCTCTCTCTCTCTCTCTCTCTCTCTCTCTCTCTCTCTCTCTCTCTCTCTCTCTCTCTCTCTCTCTCTCTCTCTCTCTCTCTCTCTCTCTCTCTCTCTCTCTCTCTCTCTCTCTCTCTCTCTCTCTCTCTCTCTCTCTCTCTCTCTCTCTCTCTCTCTCTCTCTCTCTCTCTCTTCTCTTCTCTCTCTCTCTCTCTCTCTCATATAGAAATGTTAAATAAGAAAAAAAATAGATAGTATGTGTGTGTGTGCGTGTGTGTGTGTGTGTGTGTGTGTGTGTGTGTGTGTGTGTGTGTGTGTGACCATGAACGAAAAATTGTCTAAGTCTCTCTCTCTCTCTCTCTCTCTCTCTCTCTCTCTCTCTCTCTCTCTCTCTCTCTCTCTCTCTCTCTCTCTCTCTCTCTCTCTCTCTCTCTCTCTCTGATAGATAGATATTAAATGAGAAAGAAAATAGATCATATGTTTTTTTTTTTTTTTTTTTTTTTTTTTGTGTGTGTGTGTGTGTGTGTGTGTGTGTGTGTGTGTGTGTGTGTGTGTGTGTGTGTGTGTGTGTGTGTGTCTATCTGTCTGTCTGTTTGTCTGTCTGTCAGACAAACAGACAGACAGATAGACAGACACACACAAAAAAACAAAAAAACATATGATCTATTTTCTTTCTCATTTAATATATCTATCTATCAGAGAGAGAGAGAGAGAGAGAGAGAGAGAGAGAGAGAGAGAGAGAGAGAGAGAGAGAGAGAGAGAGAGAGAGAGAGAGAGAGAGAGAGAGAGAGAGAGAGAGAGAGAGAGAGAGAGAGAGAGAGAGAGAGAGAGAGAGAGAGAGAGAGAGAGAGAGAGAGAGAGAGAGAGAGAGAGAGCTGAGCTGAGGGAAGCGCGAGGCATCCCGCACCCCGTCACCCACGTAGTCATCATGAGGCACCAGCCACTGTGGACAATACAGCAGCAACTCAGGTCGACACACCTGCCATCCCACCAACTGACCCTCCTACCCAGCAATCGTCACCTGACAACGAGGACGCCGCCATCAAGGAGGAACTGCTCACTAACCCTCCTGCAGCACTGGTGGACATTATCTTGAGGCAGAGAAACGAAATTTTCTCACTCAAGAGCACTGTTGAGGCCTACCAGCAACACAGCACGAGGCTGCAGCAGCAGAGGGCAGTGTTAGTGGAAGCACTCAACGCCATAGACGGACTCTCTCAGGTGCAACAACTCGCTCCCTCCCCAGTCCCTACTACTCAAGCCTGCAGCGCCCTGCCTAGCAAGATAGACAGTGACTGGGAGGGAGTGTGTGCCTCGCATCCAGCCTGGGCTAACTGGTGGGAGTCAGGTAAAGCGAGGCCATTACGGAATGTGACCAACGACACCCCACCTCCACTCAACACCCCTGACCTCACCCACACCCAGCAACCTTCACAACCACCGACCCAAAGCTTCCGCCCCCCTCCTTCATCCACCGCCACTGCTGGCCCCGCCAACCCCCCTCCCCGTCGCCAGGCCGCCACCAACGCCTCCATCACCACCGAGCCGGTCACCTACTCAACCGACACGCGGCACAACCCACATCGCAACAATAACAGGCGGCAGGGAAGCAGAAATCAAGAGTCGCTGCCCTTCTGTGGTCGTTGCCGACAACGAGGACACACGGTAGATCACTGCTCAGTTGACGTCTGTGATTACTGTGGACGCAGAGGGCACCACGTAGACCAGTGCCGAACACGCCAGGCTGAGGAGACAAGAAGGCTTGAGTGTTCTTATTGCCTCAGACGTGGACACGAAGAAAGTCGCTGCTACACACGTGTCAGCGAACTACGACAGGAGCGACTCTTTCGAGCCATCCTGTCTGAGCGTCACCAGCCAGCCGCCCCCCAGCCAGCCGCCCCCCAGTCAGCCGCCCCCCAGCCTGCACCTTACCGGGTTAACCTGACTGGCGCTCCATACTCTGCTTGGGTACAGCACCCCCAACCCGCCCCCCTACTGGTACGTTAAGAAGAATGGCCACCAACACCTCCACCTCCACCACCACCACCACCCACACCCTCACTATCCTGTCGGTCAACGTTCGTGGCTTCAGGACCAACGTTGGAGAGCTGACACACACCGCTCTCACACAGCATGTCGACATAGTGGTGGCGGTTGAGACCTTCCTGGACGGCAGCTGTGCTACCACCTGCGACAGGATTACCGGCTACTCCCACTGGGCGAGACGTGATCGTCATGGTGGGCAGGGAGGTGGTTTAGCTGTGTGCCATCGCGAGGGTCTCTGTGTCGACACCCTGACAGTCAACACACCTGATGTGCTGGAGATGATGTTCTGCCGCATCATCCTTGCTGACAGGGGCGCCCTGCTGCTGTGTGTCATGTACCGACCTCAGTGGCAGGGAAGTGAGCCGCTGACCTACCTCACCAACAACCTGGATGACATAATGGCGGCCCACAACTTTCAAAACGTTGCCATTATAGGAGACCTCAATCAACACCTCGTAATGAGAGCATTTACGGAGCTAACAGTGGTGGAGGGACTTCGCAACCACGTTGAGTTCCCTACACATCAGCATGGTGGATCCTTAGACCCTGTGCTGACGGACCTGGCAGGTGACTGTGTACAGTGCCACCCACTGGACTTTGTGGGTACATCTGATCACCTTGCCGTCCTCTCTACCATTAACCTCGCCCCAGCACGTCAGGAGGAGCACCACAGAACCATCTGGCTGTGGGACCGCGCCCACTGGGATGCTGTGAGACAAGCCTTGAGAGAAACTCCCTGGGACACAGTGTTCACCAGCGACCTGCGCTACGACGTCACCACTCTCACCACCATCCTCCTCGACCTGCAGCAGCAGCACATCCCACACAGGACCTACACAACGAGTCCTAAAGACCAGCCTTGGTTTGGGTATCGCTGTCGTGTTGCTGCTGAACAAAAGTACAGTGCGTGGGTGCGGTACAAGAGGCGACCTACTCAGCGGAACAAGGCTTTGCACAGGGCAGCGTGCAAAGCCATGACACAAGCAGCGAAATGGGCCAAGGCAAGATGGGAGGACAACAACCGGAGGAAGTTGTCCTCTAACCAGCTGGACCCGAAGCGGTGGTGGAGCCTGGTGAAGGAGCAGCAGGGCGTCACCTCTCACGAACGTGTGCCAAGCCTCACGAAACCGGGTGGGAACCTGGCCATCACCAGCCAGGAAAAAGCTGACCTTCTGGCCCAAGTGTTCAGCGAAAAAATGAAGACTCCAGAACCTGACAGGCAGCCACCACCTCTCTCCCCTGCCTCAAGTATGGAGAGCGTGGTGATCACGGAGGACGCTGTCAGGAGGCACCTGAGGGGCATCAACGTAAGGAAGGCCTCAGGTCCTGACGGTATAAGCCCTCACCTCCTCAAACACTGCGCGGATGAGCTCACCACGCCCCTCGTGTACATCTTCCGCCAGTGCCTGGTGTCCAGGGTGTGGCCGTCTCAGTGGAAGGAGGCAAGGGTCACACCCGTCCATAAGAAGAAGCAGAGGTCAGAACCGACCAACTACCGCCCCATCTCTCTCCTCTCGGTGGTCAGTAAGATCTTCGAGAGGATCATTGGTGAGCAAGTGACGAGGTTCCTGGACGAGCACCACCTTCAGTCACCGAGGCAGTTCGGGTTCAGGAAAGGACGCTCCACCTCTGATCTGCTCCTTCTTCTCTCCAAATCATGGCACGACGCTTTGGATGCTGGCCGGCCCTCATTGGTGATCGCCCTGGACATAGCTGGGGCCTTCGACACCGTATGGCATCGGGGGCTTATGGCCAAGCTGGAGCAGCTGGGCATCACCGGGGACCTGCTACATCTGTTCTCCAGTTACCTGACGGGCAGGAGTCTCCGCGTCGTGGTAAACGGCCACACTTCAGCAAGTTTCCCGGTGGAGGCCTCTGTTCCACAAGGGTCAGTCCTGGGGCCCATATTGTGGAATATCTACTTTAACGACCTCCTGCAAAGCACCCCCTCAGCCAGTGCGTACGCGGACGACTGCACCCTCTCCTGGACCTACGAGAGGGGGGAGGCACAGACCGTAGTACAGTCCGCCAACGCACTACTTTCAGACATCATGGCATGGGGTGACCGGTGGCAAGTCAAGTTTGCCCCCGACAAAACTCAAGCCATGGTGGTGTCACGCTCTCACGGGGACGCGCGTGAGCTGCGTGGGAGGCTGAGGATGGGAAATGACATAATCCCTCTACAAGGCAGCGTCGACATCCTTGGCGTGGAGGTGGACTCACGGATGCTCTTCGACCGTCACCTCGAGGATGTGGCCCGTAAAGCGTCGCAAAAGGTGACGCTGTTACGTCGCCTGAGGCACCTCCTTGACGCCGATGGCCTCCTGACCCTATAAAAGTCTCAGGTTAGGCCCATCATGGAGTACGCGCCACTCACATGGATGTCCAGTGCCCGCTGCCATCTCAATCTGCTGGACAAAGTGCAGAGGAGGGCAGAGCGCCTTATCATTGGTGCCCGACAGCCACCCCCTCCCCAGCATCAGTGGCAGCAGCGACAACGGCAGCAGCAGCAGCAGCAACAACAACAACAACAACAACAACAACAACAACAACAACAACAACAACAACAACAACAACAACAACAACAGCAGCAGAGAAGAGAGGACGAGCCGGTGCTGAGGGACACACTGGAGCATCGCCGGAGGGTCGCGGTGCTGACAGTGCTGCACAAGGCACAAATATATAACGTGCCTCACCTAGCAGACCTAAGGGCTACCTGGAGGAGATATGAACGCAGTACGAGGACGGTGCTGAGTAACGATCTCCTCTTGGAGGTGCCGAGGTCTCGCTCCAGCACCCACCAGCGAACTTTCTCCTCCGCCGCTGTGGTGTGGTGGAACGACCTCACTGCTGTGGTGGACGTAACACGTCTGTCAACACAGCAGATGAAGGTGACTACACACAGGTGGTTACGTCTCCACCCATCTTAAATACTTCAGATATGTGATGATACTGAACTTTATTTTATGCACATACATATTATATGTGTTTAAAATCATGTACTCATTCCGTACGATTTTCTGTAATAACAGTACGCTTTAGAATAGTTACTAATGTCAAAAGTAACTTTAGCATAGGTCCATGTACTGTCCCAACACTCAATACAGCATATTACTAAAGTTTAAATAAAAAAAGAGAGAGAGAGAGAGAGAGAGAGAGAGAGAGAGAGAGAGAGAGAGAGAGAGAGAGAGAGAGAGAGAGAGAGAGAGAGAGAGAGAGAGAGAGAGAGAGAGATAACCGTTATTACGTAACCCCACACCCCCACCCAACCATAAACATTATTAAAGCGTTTACATGTGTCGCCAAACTTCGTTTGTTTTCACGAACACGATTTTAAGGAGAAATGTCTTGGTTGGTGTTGCCACAATTTTCCTAATATATTTCAATCTTAATGCTTGTTTTTAGTTTTCTTTTATATTAAAAATGACATATATTATATACATATTTTAAATTATAAGCACTGAAATTATCTCAAACATCTTAATTTCTTCAGATTTATTCGAAATAGATATCATGGTTTCTCCGTATATTTCGCACCGTTTCCATCCTTGACTCCACCTAAGGTAGAAGCCAACATCTCGCTATGTAGTACAAATTCCCTTATATATTACAATCATTATGCTTGTTTGTGGATTTCTGTTATATTAAAAACCACATTAATAATGTAAATGCTATGTATTTCAACAACTGTCATGATCTCAAACATCTTACTTTCATCTTATTTATTCGAAATGTATATCCTGCTGATTCTGTATTGAAACTACAGCACCCTCCACACTCGTCCTAATCCCAGTGCCCACAACATGTCCATCTATCGTCGTATTCAGATCACCTTACCAGTAGCAGCAAGATGTGTGTGTGTGTGTGTGTGTGTGTGTGTGTGTGTGTGTGTGTGTGTGTGTGTGTGTGTGTGTGTGTGTGTGTGTGTGTGTGTGTGTGTGTGTGTGTGTGTCTGAGTGTGTGTGTGTGTGTGTGTGTGTGTCTGAGTGTGTGTGTGTGTGTGTGGGTGTATGAGTGTGAGTGTGTGTGTGTGTGTGTGTGGTGTATGAGAGTGTGTGTGTGTGTGTGTGTGTGTATGAGAGTGTGTGTGTATGTGTGTGTGTGTGTGAGCACTGGATGGCTAGACTTGTGCTGCCTGCTAGCGAGCAGGCCTTAGGACTAAGGAGTGAAGTGACGCGGGCCAGGCCTGGCGTCCTCGGGCCTTCGTATCTGGAGTGCGGGCTCGCTCCAATGAAATGTTTGTGTTCGGAACTGGATATGTCTTCAGTGTCTAAATTTTCTTTGACTTACATATTTTTGTGCAATATACAAACATCTTATTTCTTACTTTAATTTGATGAAAATAATTGTAAACAATATGATATGCTTTTTACTTATTATTAGGAAAAAGGGAACAATTGTAAGTCGAAGCTACAACCACAAAATGCATTGAAACATCAACACCCACACAGGTTTGATTGTCACATCTTGTTATTTTCTACATTTCTCTAATATATTACAAGCTTTTTGCTTGTCTTTGGCGTTCTTCTATATTATAAACAATATATATAATATAAATCTTATGTAGACGATCAACTATAATGGTGTCAAACATCTTACTTTCCTCTGATTTATTTGAAATATATACCCAGATTCTTTCTCATGAAAACACACACATCCGCTTCGCTCCACCCATGTAGAGGGCCCACATTCGTTATTTTCAACACTTCCCTAATATATTTCAAGCTTTATGCTTGTTTTTGGTTAGCTTTTATATAAAAAACAACATATATATTATAAATCTTATTTATTTCTACAACTGTTATGGTCTTGAACGTCTTACTTTCGTCTTATTTAATCGAAATATTATCTCGCTCAGTGTCTACACAGATGAAGTTCTGAAGTTTGATAAGCTGTGATTGGTTACATGACAAGAGGCAAAACACTGGCAAACGCAGAAATTCGTATATTGAAAGTGTTTGCGATATGTTGGTCAGAATTTGCCTAGTCATTGCATCTTGGCAAGTGGTCTTGACATTACATGTAAACGCCTTTAATTCTTGTCTTTTATCGTGTAAATATTAGTCGTACAGAAAAAATGCACTAATACTAAATGATGTGATTTTAAAAGTTCTATCTATTCATGTAATTTAATCTAAATATACGCCAAAAAGTTTGTAAGAAAAATTTAGTTTTCAGTATTTATAAACCGGTTACGTGTTTTGATGGTTGAAAACATAAAAAACATAATTTAGTTGAGAAACAAAGTCTACAAACATTAGTTATCTATATGTCTCTACACAGTTTCACAAACTCAGTCACACACACACATACACAGACATACAGACCGACAGATAGACACACACACACATACACACACACACACACACACACACACACACACACACACACACACAGACACACACACACACACACACACACACACACACACACACACACACATATAATATCTATTTCCATTCCTATCTAATATCTATCTATCTATCTATCTATCTTTAAGATATCTATATATCTATCTTTAAGATAGATATATAGATATTAGATAGGAAAGGAAATAGATATTATGCTTGTGTGTGTGTGTATGTGTCTGTCTGTCGGTCTGTCTGTCTGTGTATGTGCGTGTGACCGAGTTTGTGAAAGTGTGTACACTGTACAGACATGTAGATAACTAATTTTTATAGACTTTGTTTCTCAACTAAATTATGTTGTTTTATGTTTTCAAGCCTCAAAACACGTAACCGGTATATAAATAATGAAAAAAAAAAAAAATGAAAACTTGAGAAGCATTGTATTTGATTTAACTTTTACTATATCTTATGTTTTAATTTTAACTTTATCTTTAATAATGTTTATGGGTATTATTATTAAGTCAGAGAAATTCCTCTCAGTTTGAATACACTGCATGTCTGAAACTGTGAAACAAGTTGTTTAGGTGGATTGTGTATAAATTCATTAATGTTTTCTATGATTGGTATTAATTAAGGTAATTTTTTTAAGGCTTTTTAACCTTTTAATTAAAGAACAGGTACATTTGATTTAGTCTATGATTTGATATAAATTTGGTTTAAATTCAAATAAATGAACAAACGTTTTTTTAAAGATTTTTCACCTTTCCTTAATTCAGTAGGTTTTGAAAGCTAACTAGCTAAGTTATCCTAAGAAATTCTTTCTAAATTATAAAGACTATAAACAGAATATGGGGAACTAAAATAAAATATTTGAGAGCCGTTTGGGAGCCGGAAGAGCCGGCTCTTTGGAGTGAACGAGAACGAAAGACTCGGTTCTCGGAAAAGAGCCGGAACGCCCATCACTAGAGGACAGATCAACTACCGCGCCTGTGATAGCATCATAGGACATCAGCAGGGCTCATAGTGTTCCCCAAGGGATCCTCGCAGCCCTAAAACAACAACAACAACATGCCTTCTCCCGCTTTGCTCTTCCGCTCTCCCTCCCCGCGTTCGGTAGCGCCTCCCGCATCGATCATGAGCCGAGCTCAGCCAATCACAACGCCGCATTTCGTAGCGATGGCATCGATGTCATCGATATGCATCGCTATGGTCTCAGAGCATGTGCCGAGGGGACTTGGACTGAGACTGGTAGTGTTTTTTGTTCTTGTTCTTGTTTTAGGGCTGCAAGGATCCCTTGGGGAACACTATGAGCCCTGTGCTTTTTGTTTACATTTTAGCCACAGATTCTTAGATTTCCACTGTCGGAGACGTTTAAGCTAAGTTTCTGATCTGTCAGAGACTGAGGTTCACCCAGGAACAATGTACTAAGGTCTTTTGAAGTTGTAGAATAAGTAATTAAGACAGTGAAGTCAATACATTCGTGTATATGATGAAGTAAGACAGTTTAATATCGCCATCTCGGTAATCAGGAATTGGTCTTACAACAGATGGTCAAGAAACGCCCTAAAATCTGACTATTGATAACACAACGCCTACTGTACCTAACTGTCTACATACAGACAGAGGCGATATAAAATGACAGACTTGATAGGGAAACACCTTAATTATATCTGACATGTAAGTAATAACCTCGGGAAAAGACAATAATGTTATCTCCATATTATTCCTCAACTACTTTCATTTTAAATTTTTACACAGTGCAGTCTCCCAAACATGTATGTACATAGTTTTCTACATACTTGTATTCATTGATGTATATGGGTTTGTGTCTTGAATGTTTGTTTATAATCTAAGAATAATCTATTGTATTGTACAAGTCAATAAATTTTCTTGGTTTTCTATCATGTTTACCTAAAAAGACATTACTTTTTAAGTAAATTACAACAATAATTTAATATGAATATTCAGATGGTTTGGACACCTGAAAAGACTGGGTGAGTTGCCAAGAAGGATGTACAATGCTGGGATCATCTTCTGAGTCACGTAATCCTACTATTGCCACTTAGAAAACAATATGAAACATAGCTCATAAAAAAAAAAAACTTTATTAATTGAAAAGTTAGAATCAAGAACGGATAAATTTTTATTTAGGTTAGGTTAGGTTATTTTCTTAAGCAATTTCCTGTCGAGCAATTGATAGTTTGAGAAATTATTTCTTGAGCAATTTACTTCGAGAAATTTACCTAGATTCAGGCTATAATATGACAATCAGGAAAAAAATATCAAAAGTAAAATGCCTAACATTTGGGTAATTAAATAAAGAAAGCTTATATAACGGAACCTAACTGAGCCAAACCTAATCTAACCATAACCTAACGTAACCTAACCGGTATTAATTTATATCATCAGAATCTCTAGAGAATTCAGAGCTGTACTTTTGCATTACCTGTTGCATTTTGATAAGATCTTATTCCAAATTCTGTCGCAAATTCTTAGTTTGTGAAATATTCATTATTTTCTGTGACATCTCTTTGAAAAGTAATAAGGAAAATAATCTAAAGTAAAATGCCTAACTTTTGGGTAATGAAATATAAAAAGCTTATATAACCGAGCCAAACTGTACCTAGCCAAACCTAATCTAACCACAACCTAATGTAACCTAACCAGTATTAATTTACATCATCAGAATGCTCTGAAAATTCAGAGCTGTACTTTTGCAATACCTGTTGCATTTTTATGTTTTCTTAATCCAAATTCTGTCGTAAATTCTTAGTTTGTGAGATATTCAATGTTTTCAGAGAGATCTCTTCGAAAAGTAAAGTTTAGTTTCGTTTTAACAAGGTTCTGATGTTTGTCAATGTAGGTTAGGGTTTTGGTTAATTTATGTTATGTTAGGTTAGGTTTAGGGAAAGATTCGTAAGACGACCCAGTCTTTTTTTGACAGCAATTTTTTCTGATAGATTTTGATGTGTTTTTAATTAATCTGATGTTTGTTATGCCAAGCAATTTTTTTTCCTCAAGGTAAAAATTGCCACAAAAAAGTTAGATTAATTCGAAACCATCAAAATCAATAAGAAAAAAAAAAATTTCAGTAAACCTAAGCAAACCTAATTAAAACTAATCTAACCCAAGCAAATCTAAGTAAGACTAACCTAACTAAATCTAACCTTCTTTAACCAAATCAGATAAAGATTCGTAAGATGACCCACTCGATATCTCGTTATCTTTATAATGCACTGCAAATTCAACCTCAGATACTTACTCAGATAGGTTAGGTTAGGTTTGATTATGTTTGCTTAGGTTAGGTTGGTTAATTAGGTTTGCTTAAGGTTACTGAAAATATTTTTTTTCTTATTGACTTTGGTTTGAATTAATTTCACTTTTTTGTGGCAATTTTTACCTTTGGGAAAAAATGCATTGCATAACAAACATCACATTTATTCAAAACACATAAAAATCTATCAGGACTGGTTCGTCTTCAAAAGACTTTACCTAGGTTAATTTAGAAGCTATCAAATGTTCTCTATAAACAAGAGTAGGGAGTTGGACGAATTGCAGACATTTTATTTCGTATACAGACTCCATAATGGTGAAGATGTAAAATTACACCCCATAACCTAACCTAACATAACCGCCTGAAACCTTTACAGACGTGTTGAGTACACTAGATGTATAGTATGTACGACTTCATATTTATATCGATATCGTCGAAGCAGTAGTTATGCAGAAATAACAAACTATTTACTGACAATCATTGTATTTTGTCTTCTCCCAAAAAACCCGCATTCCCACAGGTCCCCAGAATTGTTGGGGGTTGATGAGGATGTCTTATTAGATATGCATTTGCGACGAAAATCAATGTCAAAATCGTTCGAAATGGATCATTTTTTATACGAAAAGTGTGTTATTTACATCCAAGTGCATTGAGAGCTAAAAATTTACCAGCCACACAATCACCTACGCTATATCAGTACTCTCACAAGAGTTTACGGCTTCTTTTATATCCTCACATCTTCTTGCCACCTAAATACTGTGTTTACTGCGGCTATAATTGCTCCAGACTCTATTATATGTTAATCAGCAAGTTTTTTCTACGGCGATAAAGGTGCCCATGAAGAGGGTGCGCCGCCATGTTGGCTCAATCAGCTGATTATCTCAACACTAAAAAAAAGAAAACACATAGCGACGTCGCTATGTGTCCAATATCGTTCGGTGGGCAAATTCTTCACCCCACCACCTCGCTGAACGCGGCCAGGGCTGTCTCTCGTCTTTCGTCTTTCTTCTCTCTTCTTTTTTTTTTTTCTCTCTCTCTCTCTCTCTCTCTCTCTCTCTCTCTCTCTCTCTCTCATTGAAGCCAATCTCGCTCTCAGTGACGATGAGGACATCACAGATAAACACTGGCCCCCAATAGCACTCCATACGCAGCGTTCTGGCCCCACTCCCTAGCAGCCCCAAGTTGATGTTCCCCTCCCTCCCGCCCAGCCCTCCACTTCCATCAAGCGGCCCATGGACCAGACTTCGGGCAAGAGCGAACCATCATCTCCCGCTCCCAAGACATCCAGGTGCACCGAGACTCCTCATCCCACGGCTCCTGCCTCTTCCCCTCCCAACCATGATCCTCACAATTCATCCCATGCTGCTCTCAGAGGAAGGTAAAGTGATTGTGAATACCATTGTGAAGGCACTACAAGCCTTACTAGATAAAAAAAGACCAGAAAATAGATCAACTACAAAGTAAAGTAAATGCTCTCGAACACAAAGTTAATGACCTAGAGAATTTGATTGATGACGTAAGCCAGTATGAACGAAGGGACACGATTTTAATGAGTGGTCCATCATTGCCAAGTGAAAGTCAAAATTAAAACCCAGCAGAAGTTGTAGTGAATGCCATCAAAGACAATCTAAGGATAAACATTGATCGTGCTGACATTAACATTGCTCACAGGTTAGGAAACAAGAAAATACCCAACTCAAATACTCCAATAATAGTAAAACTACATAGTCGCCAGAAAAAAGATGATATAATAAGTGCCTGTATTACTTTAAAACCTAGCCTATATGTAAACGAAAGCCTCACCCCAAAAAGACTTGCTTTATTCAAGACCATATGGAGTATCCGTAGGGAAAACAGACAACTTTTTCAGCAATGTTACACCAAAGATGGGAAAATATTTATCAAACTAACCTGTTCGAATCGTAAGCATGTGGTTACTAATGAACAATCCCTAAACACATTCTTAGATATGTTTCCTACCTTAAAGCACAATAATTAATTATTTATGATCTGATGATGGTTACATGTCGATGACTAATTACATTACATATGTACCGAATACAAATCACCTTTATTCTACAAATCCTACCTCTCCCAACCTTTCCTCCCCCATTTGTTCTGACTTCACTTTACCTCATGTTACCCTGTACTCACTTAAATCACAATAATTATTAGTTGTGATTTATGGTGAATATACTACATCTTTATGATTTTTCCTATTCTCTTTTGCATACATGTATTTCTATAATCTGCACCAACACTTCTTTTACTACTACTACTACTACTACTACTACTACTACTACTACTACTACTACTACTACTACTACTACCACTACCACTAGCTACTGCTACTACTACTAGCTACTGCTACTACTACTAGCTACTGCTACTACTACTAGCTACTGCTACTACTACTACTACTACTACTACTACTACTACTACTACTACTACTACTACTACTAGCTACGACTACTACTACTACTACTAGCTACGACTACTACTACAACTACTACTACTACTACTACTACTACTACTACTACTATCATTACTGCTACTATTACTACTACTACTACTACACTATTACTACTACTACACTACTACTACTACTACTACTACTATTACTACTACCACTATTACTACTACCACTATTACTACTACTACTATTTCTACTACTACTAGCTAATACTACTATTACTACTACTATTACTACTACTATTACTACTACTACTACTACTACTACTACTACTACTACTACTACTACTACTAGCTACTACTACTACTACTAGCTACTACTACTACTACTCTGTCCTACTATCACTACTACTACTCTGTCCTACTATCATTACTACTACTACTACTACTACTACTACTACTATTATTATTATTATCATTATTACTACTACTACTACTACTACTACTACTAAAATAAAAACAACAAGTATTACTGCTACTGCTGCTACTACTATTACTAGCTACTACTATTACTTCTATTACTACTTCTACTACTACTACTACTACTACTACTACTACTACTACTACTACTACTATTACTATTACTACTACTACTACTACTACTACTACTACTACTACTACTACTAAATAAAAATAACAAAAACTATTACTGCCATTAATACCACCATCATATACTATATTCTATATACTTGTAAACAATGGATCATCTTCCCTCCCCAATCCAACCTTTCCTAACCTTCCCTCATTCATCCCATGTTACCTTACTTTTCCCCATTTTATTATTATTTTATCCCTTCATGTCTTAGATTCTTCTTATTTATCTCAGTACATTCTATTTAACCACCACCTCTGGTTTCCAGAACATACTCCTTACCTTATCTCATTAATTAATCCCAACTATACTTTAGATTTTACATACATATTACGCCTATATATTATTATGCACCTCAGTTATCTACTCATTATATACCTGGGGAGTCTATTGTATTATATTGTGTTGTTCATTTAGCTCCGGTATTATTATTATTATTATTATTATTATTATTATTATTATTATTATTATTCACTATGGAGAACTTATACAGATCTTTATTTGATGATGTAAATAAAAATGATGATGATACTAATGCTTTCAACATTGAATCAAGTGTGATTAACAAAATTTCAGGTCAATATGATACTAACATTTTATCAAAATACTACAATTTTCAGGAATATAGTTCTGCTATAAACTCAATAGGAAATAATTATCTGAACATTATTCATATTAATATTAGATCTCTGCACAAAAACTTTGATTCACTGAAATCATTTCTCAGCTGTTTACCCAAGCTACCCGATGCTATTGCCCTCACAGAAACATGGCTACAACCTCACAATAAGCATCTTTATTCCATAGAGGGTTATACTACACTCCACTTAACAAGAACTGAAAGAGAACATGGAGGGATCACTATTTATATTAACAATATGATAAATGCTGATTTTCTAAGCAATTATTCTTTTATAAATAATAATATTGAAATCAGTTCATGCAAGATGACAGTAGGAAACACCAATTATATAATCTCTGTAATCTACAGGCCTCATAGTAAACATATAGCTGTTAATGAATTTACAACTATAATCAGTGACTTACTAGATAACGAAATGTTTAGACTTAGCAAAACAATTCTCATTGGAGACTTTAATATAAATTTGCTTGAGCATAGCACACACCTCCCTACGAATGTATTCCTTAACACAATGCAAACCCTTAATTACTTTCCACACATAGCTCGACCAACAAGATTTCCCGATAGCCCAAACCTAGGCCAACCATCATTACTAGACCATATATGGACTAACTTCACACCCTCATCCTTATCAGGTATTTTCCATTATTGTATGACAGATCATCTCCCTATCTTTATAAATATCACCCAACAATCTGTGCCAAATATCAAACATAAGATTACTTTTAGAATATTCAACAACAACAATAACAATTTATTTACCAACAAACTTAACATAATAAATTGGGAAGAAATTCTCACTCTAACAAACTTAGATGATAATTTCAATCTGTTTTATAATACTGTCTATGATTTGTACACTAAATGCTTCCCCATGAAAACAAAATATGTATCCACAAAGAGACTCCACAACGCATGGCTTACTACTGGAATTCTCAATTCAATTAAACATAAATGTAAGCTATTTAAGATGTATAAACAAGGAATCATTTCACACGACATATTCAAACAATATAGAAACAAACTAACCCAACTTATACGTGCTGCCAAGTCCAACTATTATCATCAAATATTTAGTAATTTTAGAACTAGTACAAAGAAAATCTGGCAAACAATTAACGCGATAAAAGGCAGTATGTTCAATAAAAGCACAATTAAGACATTACAATATAACAATTCCCTATTACATAAACCATCAGACATATCTGAAGCCTTTAGTAATTACTTTTCAAATATTGCACCAGAAATAGATAACAATCTCCCACAGTCTAATAGAAACCCAAAAGATTACATTAGAGATAATTACTTACAGTCAATGGTGTTTCCTATTGTCACAACAAATGAACTCAGTACAGTCATCAAGTCTTTAAATAACAAAACATCTAGTGTATATGAGATAGCTGTTCATGTTATTAAAAGAAACGTCAGTCAACTGTCAGTTCCTTTGACTTTACTATTTAACCAGTCTATTGCAACTGGAACTTTTCCAACTATGTTAAAAACCGCCAAAATGACTCCAATTCATAAATCCGGATCTACTAACGATCCTAAAAATTATCGCCCAATTTCTCAACTTAAAGTATTCTCAAAGATATTTGAAACTCTCATGAAAATGCATATAACGCGCTACCTCGAAAATAAAAATATTCTAAACTCATCACAGTATGGTTTCAGGCAAAACTGCAACACGTTTACAGCACTGAATAAATGTTCAAATGATGTATTTTACGCTATCGATAACAAACTGTTTGTTTTATCCATCTTTATTAATTTTGCAAAGGCTTTTGACACAGTCAACCACAAAATTCTAATAACAAAATTACACCATTATGGAATTCGTGGCCAAATACTTTCATGGCTTAAAAGTTATTTAACAAACAGACATCAGTATGTAAATATTGACGGTGAAAAATCTTCCATAACATCAGTTACACTTGGTGTTCCACAAGGGAGTGTACTGGGTCCTCTTTTGTTCCTTATATATATTAATGATATTTCGAATATTTTTTCTTATTGTAAAACTATATTATTTGCAGATGACATGACAATGTACCTAACAGGGCCAAACCCTGATCAACTTATACATAATGCTAATAATGAACTCAAAAAACTTCATGAATGGTGCCTATGTAACAGATTTACTATTAACACAGCCAAAACTCACTTCATGCTATTTACAATAAAACGAACTCTAAGTCTTCCACACTTGCAAATGAATAAGGAAACTATCTCTAGAACTGATAAAATATAATTTCTTGGCGTTACCTATGACGATTCGTTAACGTTTAAGCACCATATTAATAATCTTACTCTAAAAATTTCAAGACATATCGCCTTACTTTATCAAACAAAGGATTTTATGCCACAAGATTACTTAAAACCATATATTATGCTCACATTCACCCATTATTAACCTACTGCAATCTCATTTGGTGTACAACTTACCCAACTTATTTAACTCCTTTAAAATTACAACTCAAAAAAATAATAAGAATAATAACCCATAGCAATTATCTTGAACATACAAATCCTCTCTTCAAAGAAACTAAAATTCTAAAACTAGAAGACATTACCCAACTTGCAATAGCCACCTTTATGTATTCAAATAGGAACAGAATGCAAAGCCTTCTTCCGTCCCATAAGTATGATACCCGTCACCGCGATAACCTCACTCTTCCTCTTCATCGACTTACAAAATTTCAACATTCTACTTCTTACCTCGGCCCTCTTGTATGGAACTCTGTACCCCTCCAAATACAGAATGCACCCTCCATTAATGTATTTAAAACTAGATTTAAGAACTATATTCTATCCACTTACTAAACCAAAATACTCTTTCATCCTATAAGATTGTTGTGAACAGACCCTACTGAGACCTTAGGTTATACAGAACTGTATTTCATACCACCTGTATACTTATGTATATCATATGTTCTATTTATTTACTTGTGCTTCTTGTATTTATAGTATCACATGTTAATCACCTGTTATACTCTTATCATCTAATATCTCTAGTATTTTTTTAACTACTAGTAAGACCAATATCTTAATGCATTATTCTCCCTGTCATAGCCAGACATATTTTATCTCATTTTGTATCTATTATTTTGCCTGAAAAGCTTTTGCTTTAAAAAGGCTAACTATAGTTAATGTTATGTCTATAAAGATAAGCTTAAATGTACCTCCATATTGTTAATATAGTTATTAATAAAGTGTTCAAAGTGTTTGTTCCTCCTGCATTTGCTCCAAGGACGGACTATGTGAAGCTCATCTTCCGTAACAACCCGGCTGTGGATTCGAAGCTTCGATGGCTCTCTGAAGTCACCAGGGCGTTCCGCCTTGACAGAGAGTTGGCAGAGGTAAAAATGTCAGCTGTTACCTCACGCTTTGTTTATATTTCACGGAGACGTGACGACATCATCGAAAGTGCCACGATAGGAGAATTTTTGTCCTTGAAGCTTGATTTGCAAGACTCAATCGAAAGGCCACGTAAATTCCCGTCTTACCTTGTCACCCGCTTCCCTGTCAGTGTGGATCCGTCTCTGGCTAGGCAGCTGCCAGGCGTATATATGGCGCGTCGCTTTCACCAATACAACACGCCCATCAATCGGATTGTTATCTGGAGCCTCTCCCACCCATTACCATCAGAATTCACCTTCAGGTTCCTTCCTTGCCTTCCATCCTGCGAGCTTAGAAGAATGAAGGATGAGCAACCTTGGTGCTACAAATGTTGGAGAATCGGTCACATATCCCTGTATTGTTCCGCCTCACCGCACCCACACCGCACCCCCTCCCAGCCCACTACTGCTGACGGTGCTTCTACATCAGAGCAGCCTTCACCATCCAATGCAGACAAATTGATGTGGAAATTCCCCCGCTGTCACGAACCAGGAGCTAACGTGTGGCATGGCTGTACGAGACGCTCCCCCACTGCCGCCTCAACTGACGACGCGCTGTCTCACACCCCTCACCTCTCCCGTCAAGCACCGCCACCACGACCGCGCCCTGGCATCACCTCACAGCCTTCAGTCATTACTATGACTGACTCCGACTCGTCACAAGTTACTGCCCTTCGTGAGACTGTCGCCAAGCTGACGATGCACGGCCATTGAAGCTCGTTTTGAAGCGATTGATGCGCGTTTTGCAGCCATTGAGGCGGGTATGGCTAGTGTCCAAGCTGAGCAGGTCGCCGCCGGCCACACACTCGTCGAATCCCATCACGCTCTCGTCGCGACCGTCACCACTTTCTCCGAGTAGCTGGACAACATCGCCGTCAGTTTTGAAATGCTCAGTGCACAGTTCCCTAAGGAGCCATCACGACGCACGCCTCACAGCAGCGCTGCCTTGAAGCCAAAGGCAGACTTCGATAACAGAATGCAGCTTCACATCATCTCTTGGACTGCCTGTGGAATCAAGACTTACCCAAAGCTCACTTCTCTCAAAACATACATAAATCGCCATCACCCACACGCCAGGCAGTGATGCAGACAGGATGGCATATTCAACACAGGACGGATTATTTTGCTACACCGGCCTTGACGAATCCTGGAGGAGATTTTCGCTCATCTAGGATGACCCTTGTCTTAGATCAGGTGTGGGAAGAGAGAGTGCTTGATTTAATATGAAGTGAGACCCTCTTGTGCATACGATCCCCGCCTTCATACTCATTTGTTTTTTAACTAACCTGATGCACTGTGTTTTGTTGGAGTGTACTTCTCTTTTCCTCTGGGAGTCTAGGGGCTAGGTGAGAAGAATGAATATGCATGGGTGTGTTTATATGTGCCTTGTCTCGGCTACTCCCCTATAAAGGAATTGCAATGCCCGAAATCTTCAAGTCTTGTACAGTCCCTCCATCCCTTAAATCGAAAATCGAAAAGAAAATTACTTTCTTATATTCGATTAATTAATATTCATTTACAATTAAAATCAAACTGCATATCTTAAAGTAATTAACTTAACTAGATTTCCTTTCACAAGTTTCGATTAAGAAAGATGTTACAATATATTACGAAGTTTTTCAAGCACTTCTTCGCGTCAAATTCCAGCTGAGTTATCAAGTGATCAAAATCCCCCTCATGTAGTATTTGAAATCGAATTCATTAGCTTAACTAGTAACACTTTTTCTACACCAAAATTGATTCTGTATAAGCTAGTAATAATCTCACATCTCAATGATCTGTAATTGTAGTAATCAAATGTAAGAAAAGTCTTAGTAAGTTACTCCAAGAGACGCCACCCTGTGTCTCCCGCCTTCTCTTTGTCTCCCAGACCCCAGTATGTGTCTCACCCCCATACCTCCCGCAGGTTTGTGAAATTCTCGCGTAAAATCTCTTATTATCTGCTAAATCCTTAGTCATTCAGTTGTTTTCATATATCAAATAATTTTCCCTTTGAAGGTTGAAATTATTAATTGATAATAGCAATTTTTTCTATCTTTATTATGTGGCGGCATCTCGGCTCAGACCGCATTGCCTCTTTCTCACTTAGATATGTTTCATTGTTTATTATACATCCATTTCACGTTAATATTTAGGTTATATGTTAATGTATTATCCCTTTTGAATTTATTGGAAGTGTGTTGTCACCCAGTCTGTGTGTCTCCCCCATATCTCCCGCAGACCTCCTGTAGGTTCCACCCCAGTGCCACACAACATATTCATACACACACTCACACTCACATTGGCCACCTATTAGACGTGTTTCCCATTTAGTCATAATATTATTAGGAACGGCATTATGTTATGTTGATCATGTGTTTTGATTAAGAACAAGTTTGAAATCTGGAAAGTCAGATTAAGTTAGACACAGTGTTAAGACCAGGAAAAAATTGTTTCGAAATTATTCTGTGTGTTATTCGAAGTGAAATTTAATGTGTGGTGTGACCAAAAGTATTATTGAGATCTCTAGTACCAAATAAATCGAATATATCACTCAGCTTACCAAAGTGTGTAACATTATTGAGTTTATTGTCGTTTTTATTGCTGTTGGTCTAACAAATGATTAACTACATTATGATGTGAAAAATAAGTCTCGTTTTTGGAAAATAATATTTATCCAAAATTAGAAATTATTTCATTACATATGTCTTCTCCAGTGGTAACCAGAGTGACTCCTTGTAGCTAAGATTTATTACAACCAAAAATTACAACAAGAACAACGACCAGTGACCAACTTTCGAAAGAGTTCCTATTTCCTTCACAATAGGTGGTGGCAGCATACCAACTCGCGTAATAACATCTTCTATAAACCCCAGAGCATGACCAAGGGGGAGGTTGTAACATAGTAACAACATCATATCATAAACATAACAAAATAATAATAGTAATATCGAAGAAATCCCCCCTTCCCCCGGCATGACAGGATAACTGCCTTGTATACAGATATATAACTAGCAGTAGTAGTAGTAGTGGTATTATCATCATTTTTATTATTATTATTATTATTACTATTATTATTATTATTATTATTATCATCATCGTCATCGTGATCATCATAATCATCATCATCATCAGCATTATTAATATTATTATTATTTATATTGTTATTATTGTCATTATAATTAAAGAGAAAAAGAAGAATGAAAAGAAGAACAGAATTTAAACAAGAAAACGATTGAAAATATATATAATAAGGCAACATAACTTACCCCTTTGATCACAGATCCTAAAGTTCCTGTCATGGTCCCATTTTCCAGTATAGTTCCGAACTCTCCATCCGAAGGTATTATGAACGTGTAACTGTGGAATTATTATCATCATTATCATTATCATTATCATTACTCTTATTATTATTATCATTACTATCATTATTATTGTTATTATTATTATTATCATTATCATTATTATTATCATTATTATTATCATTATTATTATTATTATTGTTATTATTATTATTATAATTTTTATTAATATTAATATTACTATGTGAGGGAAAAACGGGAGGCCACGATCTCTCGCCCTCAAATTTAAGATGTTAGCCAGGAATGCCCTAATAGTCCTTTGGAGAGGAAAACAGCACAAAAAGTAGGGTGAATATATTAATACCAAATGTAAAGACAACAAAATGACCACAAAACAATCAAACCACTGTTGTATGCAAGGGTTGGCCCGCTTAGTCACCGGGGTTGGGTGCACCGGTGATAATCCACTCAACGAAAGGCCAGGGAAGTGAAGTCTAGAAGTTGGAGTGCAATGGGGAGACAGTAGTGGTGACAGGTCAGCCAGTAGCCAAAGGGGGAGAAGCAGCAAGCAGCCCAGACCCGCAGCTTTCCCGGTAAGACGATGATCCAGCTTGAGGTAGCGGAGGCGAGGTGTGCACTGAGTGGCGGTGAGCTGGTGTCTGTCCGGTTTGGCCAGCCAGGCTGAGAAGTAACCTCGGAACCCCCGGGTACACGGGAGGAGGAGGAGCCAGGGGCTGAAACGAGGCCAGCAGACTTAACGAGGCTGGCCGGCTTAACTAGGCCGGCAGGGCGTATTTTAACGAGGCCTTGCTTTAACTAGGCCGGCAGGGCGTAGTTTAACGAGGCCGGCAGAACGTAGATGTTATAGCCGGCTGGTGTAGTACATATCCCTCACACGGCCCCCCAGACAAGAATCTGCTGGAAGTAGATTTAAACAAAAAGTTAAGACCTGCTCAGTAGGTCAGCACCCAAATTATCTTTTCCTGCCACATGAACGACTCTGAATTTGTATACTTGAAGAGACAAAGCCCAACGAAATAGTCTATCGTTCTTTCCTTTGAAGGTTGACAGGTACAACAGAGGCTTGTGATCCACCTCTAAAATAAACTCCTTACCGCGAAGGTAGAAGTCAAACCTGTTGACGGCGAAGACGACTGCAAGGCACTCCCGTTCGATCGTGGAGTACCTTGTTTCACGGTCGAGTAACTTCCGACTGGCGTAGGCGACGGGATGGGGACAGTCGCTGTAGTACTGCAGAAGGACTGCTCTAATCCCGCGGCGGGAGACATCAGTCCTCAGAACGAAGACCAGATTCGGGTTCGGCAGACGGAGCACTGGTGGCGAAACCAACTTATCCTTAAGGTGTTTGAACCGCGCCAACAAGTCTTTACTCCAAGCCAAGGGTTCGGGAACAGTCTTCTTGAGTAAGTCGGACAAAGGGCCGGTTTATTCAGCTGCCTGCGGAATAAACATAAGGTAAAATGACACAAGCCCAAGGAAAGTTTTGAGAAGTTTCTTGCTAGTAGGTGGAAGCATGGTGGTGATGGCCTGGGTCTTGTCATGTTGAGGTCGAAGATTCGTCCCGTCGACGATGAATCCGAGGTAATGAATAGAGGAGACCCCAAAACAACACTTGGATGGCTTGACGGTGAGATGATGTTCCCTCAACCATTCCAGGACTCGGAGAGCTTTTAGATGCGTGGACCAGTCCTTTGAATAAACAAAAATATTATCGAAGTAGAAGGAGACGTTAGAGAGCCCAGCGAGCACAATGCGCATGAGGCGTGTGTAGGTGGCACAGGCAGTAGAGAGACCAAAGGGCATGCGGCGAAACTCCATTAATCCCAGATGGGTTGGAAAAGCTGTGAGAGCTTTGGCCTTATCTGTAAGGGGTATCTGGTAATACGCCTTGCACAGATCCAACTCGCTGAAATACTTAGAGATCCTGAGAATTTATGCAAGTCCTCGGTAATGTTGCAGGTGGGTTCAGCATGAAAAACTGTGATGGAATTCAATTGACGATAGTCAATAGCCATTCTGTACGAATTGTCCTGTTTTCTTACCATAACAACAGGAGAACAATGAGGAGAGGACGAGCGCTGGATGATTCCTTGCTGGAAGAGAGTCTCAACTTCTTGTCTGAAAGAAAGTTGAAGATGGACGGGGATCGGATAAATCTTGGCTTGGACTCGGTCGGTCGTGGTGAGAGTCATGTCGTGTTCCAAGGTAGTGCAGTGACCTGGAACATCTGAAAAAACATCAGCAAATCCCCCTAGGAGATCTTCAATGCTGGAGTGTTGGCCCAAGGTGAGGGATTCTCCTACCTGAGGCTTCCCGGTAGTAGGTGCCTCTGAGAAACTGTGTCGTCGGGAGCTGAAAATTTTCACTGGGAAGCGGCTCCTCAATGACGCCGGGTCCATCTTTCCCAGGTGCCGAGAGTGCTTCTAGTGTGGTAACTTCATCCAGGACCTGTACACACTGAACTTGGGCTCTGCGGTGGTACTTTTTCAGGATGTTGATGTGGAAGATTTTAGGTCCTTTGGGAAGATCAACGAGATAGTCAACTTTACCACTTTTCTGTAGGATCCTGTAAGGCCCCTTCCAGGACAGAAGGAGCTTGCTGGTGTCACTGGGTAGAAGTACAAGCACCTCATCGCCTGGCTCGAAAGTCCTACCTTGAGACTTGAGGTCGAAGTAAGTCTTATAGAGGCGGCGGCTGACTTCAACATTCTGGGCGGCGATCTTGCTACATTCCTCCAGTTTATCCCGTAGCTCCAAAACGTACTGGAAGCTGGTCCGCTCGTCCTGTTGAAGGGTCTTGTCCTCCCAAAGATCGCATAACACTGAGAGGGGGCCACGGACGCTGCGACCATAGAGCAGCTCGAAGGGCGAGAAACCCGTCCTGTCACTGGGAGTTTCTCTGAGGGCAAACAGAGTAGGAGTTAAATAACTGTGCCACTCACGTGGTTTCTCGCTGCAGAGCTTTCTCAGGATGGCTTTCAGGGGACCGTGCAGTCTCTCAATGCGACCGTTGCCACTAGGGTGGTAAGGCGTGGTGAAGATCGGCTTGATCCCCAGTAGTCGATGTAACTCCTGCATCAGAGCTGAAGTGAATTGGGTTCCACGATCGGACAGGACTTCACGAGGGATGCCAACTCGGGAGAAGATGGTGAAAAAAGCTTCAGCCACTGAGATCGAGTCAACATCTTTTAGTGGCAGGGCTTCAGAGATGCCTGTGGAAAAGTCGATGAGTGTTAGAATATACCTGTGTCCGGCGGAGGAAGACCGGGAGAGTGGTCCAACTAGGTCGATGGCAACACGAGCAAAGGGCTCGGTAACGATGGGCATAGGCTGAAGGGGAGCTGGTCTCACTCGCCTCTTTTGAGAGAAGCGCTGGCACTTGTCACAGGAACGGCAGTGTACCCTGATGTCAGTACCCATCCCAGGCCAGAAAAATTGGTCTGTGACTTTCTGTTCCGTTTTGCGATGGGAATAGTGACCAGCTAAAGGGTTCTCATGTGCTACATTTAATATAATAGGCCGGCACTTACGTAGAACGACCAAACATAACTTTCCCACTTTTTTCTAGACGCCGTGAAGTGAGGCACTTCCTGTAGAGGAGTCCTTCGTGGAAGAGGAACTGGAAGGTGGAGTTGTTCCGAACTTGGTCGATTTCTCCTGTTGCAGCCTTGGCTCGTGCGATAGTCAGTGTATCGCATGACATCTGGAGACGAGCAAACTCCTCAGGGGTGACAGACAGTGGCTGGATATCAGGAAGATGAAGGGGATGAAGGCGCTTCATCCTAGCCGACGAGGCTCGAGTTTCCACTACACATACCTGTGGGGAAGTAGAAGAGGCTAGAGAGTCCGGGTAGACAGGGGCTGACTTGGCAAAGCCCTGGACTGGAGGTGCAATATCGTTGGAAGCCAAAGTTGGTTCAGAAGCTGGAGGCCGATCACCATAGTCGAAGGTAGGGTGTCGTGACCATAATTATGTGATATGTGAAGGTGGAAGATACATGTGGAATAGTAACCACTTGGCTTGGAAACCACGTGGTAAGGAAATGTAAATATTGGAGAGAAAATCAAATACTAACTAAGATTATGGGTCAGTCAGTGGCGAGATCAAAACAACAGGCGTTCCATATCAGAACACCAGGTAAACACGCAGATAATCCATATACAGGAAATTAAATGTACAAGGCAATATGGTCTAGGTATCAGCATTCAGACTAGATAGTGAGATAAAAGGGAAGATATATATGTTAATTATGAAACAATAGTTCAAATGTTGTTACACACACAGCCCTACAAATGTAATGTTTACTTATGACCAGAGGGCAAAAGACAAACGTAATGCTTACTTATGAACAAAGAGTCAGATAAATGGGAAGATAAATTTTGTGAGACGGAAGTGATTTTATGAGACGAGAGTTCAAATGTCCACACAGAGGGAAAACAAGCCTAAGGATTAGCCTAACAACAATGTCATAGCCGTCACTGATGTACTATTCATTTCCGAATATTGTAAACCTAACAATTAGCCTTAAACCAATATAGGAACTTCCCCAAATGCTGTGTCTGTAGAGAATTGGTAACTGTTTAGATTTTGGAAATAAAAGAGGCTTACTCGCTTAGAGAAGCAGCATTCACTCAGACTTCTACTCAGAAGTAATCAACTCAGCTCAGAATGGAGCTGTTGAGATATTGGGGTAAGTGGAAACTTGTTCTAATGCAGTCTTGAAAGCAGCTGTAGGATGTTAGTGTAAGGATATTTTATGTAGGATTTGTGATTTATAAAGTATTGCTCCGTGATTATTTTATTAAGTGTTGCTCCATGATTATGAATATTTTATATGCTCCTAGAAGAATTACTTGTGTGCTGATTATATATGTGTCAAAGCAAGAAGAAAGAATTATGTTATTATATGACAGTAGGAGCATGATGTTAGTAAATGACAGAAGGAGTTGATGTTAGTATATGACAGAAGGAGCAAAGGAAGATTATTTGTTAATTAAAGTTATAGAAAACGGAAAGATCTTTTAATGAAAATCATTTTAGAAGTTAGTGTTCTGTACCCCGTGACCAAAGTATAAGTTGATTGACAGAACACGAAAACGTTGCAATAACGAGCGACGAAAAGGGTATGGCTCCTTAGGAACCCGTACCCCAGGGACATCACCAATCAAGACGCTGGCAAACTTGATGGGAGCCCGGACTACGTCAATCCAGCCCTCAAAGTAGGGACAACTGATGTAACAGTGGAGGACAGGGAAGATGTCAACCCGCCCCAGGTAGTCGGCCACTTGACACCGGCGGCAGTTGGTGAGGTCGGCATCAGGAAGCACTTCGTCTGCAACGACAATACAGGTACACCCAGAGTCCCTAAAGATGGAAGATGTCCAAGAGCCATTAACAGTACCTGCAACAAGGGGTCGAGGAACACGGTGCTCAGAGAGGCAAAATCCTACAATGAAGGGTTGAGATGGAGGATTCTCTGAAGGCCCGTGGATTCTTGGGACACCGGGGCCTGATGTGGCCTAACTCACCACAGCCATGACACTTGATGGAGTAGTCGGTGTGGATGACGGGGGAACTGGTGGTGAAGTCTTCCACCTGGGCTTCAAGGTCGTGGAGCAGACTTGGCAAAAGATCAACTAGAGGGGTGTGCAGAGGTCCAATTATCAGCTAACTGGACTGCGCTGTCGAGAGACGAGGGTCTGTGTTCTTTAATAAAAGTATGGAGGTCAGGACTCAAAGAAGCCAAGAACTGGTCCAGTACCATGAAGTTTTTTAAGGAATTAAAGTATTCCTGAACACTAGAAGCCTCCAACCAGCTCTGGAATAGACGAGTCAAATGAACAGCAAACTGGGTATAATTTTCTCCGTCTCTAATCTTGGCACTGCGGAAGTCGAGGCGATATCCGTCTGAAGTCTTCTTGAATCCTGCCAGCAAGGACTTCTTCAGCGTGTCGTAATCACTGGTAATCTCAGGAGAGAGGGAGACATACAATTAAGCAGCTTTTCCTGTCAACAGACACCCTAACCTGACAGCATACGTACCCACGTCGAGCTGTAACAGCTCTGCTACTCTCTCAAAGCGAGTGAGATAGGTAGCGATATCTTCTCCGTCCTGGTACACTGGAAGGCGAGGACGAGCAGCTGCCTCAGGGATGGTAAGAGTGTCAGGTTTACCTTGCGCAGACAGACGCATTTATTCAGTTTCAGCTGCAAGACGAGCAAGTTCTAACCTTTCTTGTTGCTCCGCTTCTCGTTTTGTCGCTCCGCTGCTCGTTCTTCTCGCTCGTGGGCCTGCTGCTGGATGACATATTGTCCAACGTCTGTTCCTGAGAGGCCCAAATCAATAGCCTTCTTCTTGAGTTCCTCGTAGGAAGCCATGGTAAAGACAAATACAACCCAAACAAAAAAATAACAGAAGAAAAGCAAATACCCAAAGAATTACCAAAACAACCCAGAACATATAATGAAACCAACACCTCGCAAAAGCCGACAAAGACAACTTGAACGGCAGTAATGAGACTGTAGAAAATCTGCCAGTCTAGACACTGAAGTAATTACAAAAGAAATTACTCAGAAGGTATGCAAAACATCAACTTACAGGAAAGGACGTCTGTAAGGAACTCATTTCCGGGCCTCAGACAGTGAGTGTGCGCTCAAGGCAGCTTCAAAGCGGTAATCCTTCCAAGGGACTGGAACAGTAGATTAAACAATTAGTCACACATGGCCAAGGGCAAGCATCCTGGCGAGATCGCCACATGTGAAGGAAAATCGGGAGGCCACGATCCCTCGCCCTCAAATTTAAGATGTTAGCCAGGAATGCCCTAATAGTCCTTTGGAGAGGAAAACAGCACAAAAAGTAGGGTGAATATATTAATACCAAATGTAAAGACAACAAAATGACCACAAAACAATCAAATCACTGTTGTGTGCAAGGGTTGGCCCGCTGAGTCACCGGAGTTGGGTGCACCGGTGATAATCCACTCAACGAAAGGCCGGGGAAGTGAAGTCTAGAAGTTGGAGTGCAATGGGGAGACAGTAGCGGTGACAGGTCAGCCAGTAGCCAAAGGGGGAGAAGCAGCAAGCAGCCCAGATCCGCAGCTTTCCCGGTAAGACGATGATCCAGCTTGAGGTAGCGGAAGCGAGGTGTGCACTGAGTGGCGGTGAGCTGGTGTCTGTCCGTCTTGGCCAGCCAGGCTGAGAAGTAACCTCGGAACCCCCGGGTACACGGGAGGAGGAGGAGCCAGGGGCTGGAACGAGGCCGGCTGGTTTAACTAGGCCGGCAAAGCGTAGTTTAACGAGGCCTTGCTTTAACTAGGCCGGCAGGACGTAGTTTAACGAGGCCGGCAGAGCGTAGATGTTATAGCTGGCTGGTGTAGTACATATCCCTCACATACAATCATTATTATTATTATTATTATTATTATTATTATTATTATTATTATTTTCAGTATTAATATTATTATTTTTATCATTGTTATTGATATTATGACAGGTTTTTTTTTTTTATGTCCTAAACCTGTGTCACCGGTAGGCTTAATGGAGGCCTTAGATGGTTGGCCTCCGCCCGTTAGCAACCCATGCTCATGCTGCCCGTGGAAGTTCCTCATGCATATAACTTTGCAGTCCCGTCGAGAATAGTGTTATGGCAGCATGTGGATGATCTGTGGTCACTCGGTGACTTTACCAAAGAAAATTGGCCATTATTATTATTATTATTATTATTATCATTATTTTTTTTTTTTTTTTTTCATTATTATCATTGCCATCATTATTATTATCATTATTATTGCTGTTATTGTTATTATTATTATTACTATTATCATACTCATTATTATTATTACTATTACTATTATAATTATTATTATTATTATTATTATTATTATTATCATTATAAATAGTAGTAGTAGTAGTAGTAGTAGTAGTAGTAGTAGTAGTAGTAGTAGTAGCAATAGTAGGAGAGGCAATACTAGCAATAGTATTAGTAATACCATTATCATTATTGTTATTATATCTATTATCAACTCTTTGTTGGGCGTTGCAGGTTTTGTAGCAAGAATACCACCACCGTATTCCCTGAAACGCATAAAAGGCGACAAAAACGGACAAAAAGAGGTGGCTGGAGAAACCTCAATTTTTTTTCTATGATGTGAGAGGATGTAAAAAGGCAATCAATCCATCGTTAGGTGCATCGCCTTGCCTATCCTTGTAATAATGTTCCCTACAGGCTTCATAGATGACGTACGGTTTGCAGCTCTGGTGAGAATGTGCTGCTTCACCACTAACTATTGTAATTCTATTTTTATTTTAGTTTTCATAATTTCATGTATAATCTTGTATAACTTTATTTATGTTTTTCTTTTATAATATTATTATTTATTTAGTTGCGCTGCAATTCAGCCGACACCTTCAACTTTGCGCGCACTACTATAAAACATTGCCCATATCCATTTAGAATCATCTTTGTTTAAAACAATTTTTTTTTTTTTTAGGTGTTTAAGTTTTTTGTTAATAAGATCACCTTAACTTTTTTTTTTTTACATTAAAAGGATACTGGCTAAGGGAAAAAAATTAAGTATAAAAAAATCGCCAGACCCTGTAAAGAAGATAGTAGGAGAAATGAAAAATGGCGGGGGGGGGGCAGTTCAATTTAGTATGAGAGTTGTCTTGACACTCCTCTTTTGAAAGAGTTTAAGTCATAGGCAGGTGGAAAAACAGACAAAGGAAGAGAGTTCCAGAGTTTACCAGTGTAAGGGATGAAAGAGTGAAGATACTGGTTAACTCTTGCATTAGGTAGATGGACAGAATAAGGATGAGAAGAAGTAGAAAGTCTTGTGCAGCGAGGCGGCGGGAGGGAGGGAGGCATGTAGTTAGCAAGTTCAGAAGAGCAGTCAGCATGAAAATAGCGGTAGAAGATAGATAAAGATGCAACATTGCGGCGATGACTTAAAGAGTCAAGACAGTCAGTTAGGGGAGGAGAGTTGATTAGGCGAAAAGCTTTAGACTCCACCCTGTTTAAAAGAACTATGAGTTGAGCCCCCCCCCCCCCCCCCCCAGACATGAGAGCCATACTCCATACATGGGCGGATAAAGCTCCTGTACAAAGCAAGCAGCTGAGAGGGAGAGAAAAATGGACGCAGACGCCATAGGACACCTAACTTCTTGGAAGCTGATTTAGCAAGAGTAGAGATATGAAATTGCCAGTTTAGATTTTTAGTAAAGGATAGACCGAGTGTGTTTATTGTGGAGGAGAGGGGAAGTTGAGTGTCGTTGAAGAAGAGGGGATAATTATCTGGAAGGTTATGTCGAGTAGAGAGTTGTAGAAATTGAGTTTTTGAGGCATTGAACAGAACAAGGTTTGCTCTGCCCCAATCAGAAACTAGTGAAAGATCAGAAGTTAAGCGTCCTATAGCATCTCGCCTTGAGTCATTTAATTCTTGTTGGGTTGGGCGTCGGTTGTACGACGTTGAAAAATGCAAGGTGGTGTCATCAGCATAGGAGTGGATAGGACATTGAGTCAGATTTAGATCATTGATGAATAATAGAAAGAGAGTGGGTGATAGGACAGAACCCTGAGGAACACCACTGTCAAGGCCAACCGCAAAGGTTTCACAGAAGTCCCTAAAGGAGGATGACCAAGATTCAGTTAAGAAAGCAAGAAGATCACCAGTAGATCGGCCTTTACGGAAACCATACTGGCAATCAGAGAGAAGATTGTGAGCTGATAGATGCCTCATTATCTTCTTGTTAAGGACAGACTCAAAGGCTTTAGAAAGGCAGGAAATCAAAGCTATAAGGCGGTAGTTAGAAGGATTGGAGCAGTCACCTTTTTTAGGGACAGGTTGAATATGAGCAAACTTCCAGCAAGAAGGATAGGTAGAAGTAGAGAGACACAGACGAAAGAGTTTGACCAGGCAGTGAGCGAGTTCGGAAGCACAGTTTTTGGGAACAATAGAAGGGACTCCATCCGGACCGTAAGCCTTCCGAGAATCAAGACCAGAGAGGGTCTGGAAAACGTCATGATAAAGAATTTTAATTTTAGGGATGAAGTGTCAGAGGGTGGAGGAGTAGGAGGAATATGCCCAGTATTATCCAAAGTAGAGTTGGTAGCAAAGGTTTGAGCGAAGAGTTCAGCTTTAGAGAAAGAAGAGACAGCCGTGGGGCCATCTGGTTGAAGTAAAGGAGGGAAAGATGAAGAAGTAAAATTGTTAGAGATATTATTGGCTAGATGCCAGAAATCACGAGAACAGTTAGAGTTGGAAAGACTTTGGCATTTTCTATTAATGAAAGAGTTTTTAGTAAGTTGGAGAATATATTTGGCATGATTACGGGCAGAAATATATAGGGCATGAGTTTCAGCAGATGGATGGCTACGGTACCGTTTGTGAGCCGTCTTTCTATCATTGACAGCACGAGAACAAGCAGAGTTAAACCAGGGCTTTTTAGCTTTAGTATTAGAGAAAGTATGAGGAATGTATAGCTCCATGCCAGAGACAATCACCTCTGTTATGCGCTCGGCACAAAGAGAAGGATCTCTGACATGGAAGCAATAATTATCCTAAGGAAAATCAGAATAGTACTGCCTCAGGTCCTCCCACTTAGCAGAGTTGAAATGCCAGAAGCACCTCTGCTTAGGCGGTTCCTGATGCTGCACTGGAGTGATAGGACAGGTAACCGAAATAAGATTGTGATCGGAGGAGCCCAACGGAGAGGAAAGTTTAACAGAGTAAGCTGAAGGGTTGGAAGTTAGGAAAAGATCAAGAATGTTAGGCGTGTCTCCAAATCGGTCAGAGATACGGGTAGGGAACTGCACTAGCTGCTCTAGGTCATGAAGGATAGCAGAGTTGAAGGTTTGTTCACCAGGTTGGTCAATGAAAGAAGATGAAAGCCAAAGCTGGTGGTGAACATTGAAATCCCCTAAAATGGAGATCTCAGCATAAGGAAAGTGAGATAGGATGTGCTCCACTTTGGCAGTCAAATAGTCAAAGAATTTTACATAGTCAGAGGAATTAGGTGAGAGATATACAGCACAGATGAATTTAGTTAGAGAGTGACATTGAAGTCTTAGCCAGATGGTAGAAAATTCTGGAGATTCAAGATTGGGGGCACGAGAGCAAGTAATGTCGTTACGCACATATGCGCAACAGCCAGCTTTGGATTGAAAATGAGGATAGAGAAAGTAGGAGGGAACAGAGAAGGAGTTGCTGTCAGTAGTCACAGACAACTGTGTTTCAGTTAGGAAGAGAAGATGAGGTTTAGTGGAGGAGAGATGGTGTTCCACAGATTGGAAATTAGATCTAAGGCCACGAATGTTGCAGAAATCGAGAGTAAAAGTGTTAGAGGAAGTGTCAGGACACCCGAGGTCGTCAGCAGAGGAGCAGTCCGACTTGGGGACTTCTGTAGTCCCCTCCCCAGACGGGGACTCCGAGGCTGGGTGTGGTGAAGCCATTTTAAAATTTTGATTTGAAGAGAGTGTAAAGTGTAAGGTGTAGTAATGTTATGTAGGTTGTAGAAGAAGTTGTCTTTAGAGGGCAGGCTACAGCTGCTCTCTTGTGTAAATGAGACACTAAGTGAACCGGGAAGAGAGGACACGGGGAATCACTCAGTCTGCAGCACTGCCTATATCCCTGTAAGTACCTCTCCTGGAGTATTCCACCGGACTGGAATGAGTTATCTCTACCCAGTCAACCATGTAGCATATACACTCACTCGAGCACATATTATTACAATTAGTGTCTCCCGGAGTGTAGCTATGGTCCAATAAGTGGCTTTCAAGCCTGTGCTTATAAGAGCACAGTTTTCCCAGTGTGACGGCCTGAGTCTTATAGAATATAGATTAATTCGCTTGATCGAAGGAAAAAAGTCTCGCCTCCAATATGAGGATCGTGAGACTGTGCTAACGGTCGGGAAAAAACACTACACTTCTGTGTAGCTGCCACTTATAAGATTATCCCCTCCCACCCATCCTGGCACCTTCTGTGCCCCCTCAAACGCTTTCGCTGCGTCTTCAACGGCTTCATGCACACTCTGCGCGGCCTTTACGCCCTCTGCTGCCTTCTTGCGTCATCGGCATGGTCTCGTGCGCAGCCTGTACGCCCTCTGACGCCTTCTCGCGTCATTAGCACGGCCTCATGCGCACTCATGCATGGCCTTTACGCCCTCTGACGCCTTCTCGCGTCATCAGCACGGCCTCATGCACACTCATGCGTGACCTTTACGCTCTCTGACGCCTTTTTGTGTCATCAGCACGGCCTCATGCGCACTCATGCGTGGCCTTTACGCTCTCTGACGCCTTTTTGTGTCATCAGCACGGCCTCATGCGCACTCATGCGTGGCCTTTACGCTCTCTGACGCCTTTTTGTGTCATCAGCACGGCCTCATGCGCACTCATGCGTGGCCTTTACGCTCTCTGACGCCTTTTTGTGTCATCAGCACGGCCTCATGCGCACTCATGCGTGGTCTTTACGCTCTCTGACGCCTTTTTGTGTCATCAGCACGGCCTCATGCGCACTCATGCGTGGCCTTTATGCTCTCTGACGCCTTTTTGTGTCATCAGCACGGCCTCATGCGCACTCATGCGTGGCCTTTACGCTCTCTGACGCCTTCTTGCGTCATCGGCACGGCCCCATGCTCATTCTGCTCGACCCAGCGCCCTCAGCGCGCCTACAAAGCGGCTCTATGTGTCCTCAACGTTCCCTTTTGCGCCCTCAGTGCAACATTATGTCCAACCCCTGCCCCCCGCCTCGCGGCGTTAAAGTAATAAACTTTACCACCGCCACTCACCGCCCTGTAGATTATTCATCGCCCTGTGGATTACTCATCGCCCTATGGATTACTCTACTCTCCAGCACATAGTCTTCATGCAGTTTGGTGCAGACAACGCTCCAGCAAACACCCTCTCCCACTGCCGTGTCGTCTTCTCACACTCCCAGGCATCAAGATCGCTCTCTACACTAACGTGTCTACAGACGCAGATCGTCTCTTTCCGTCAGCTTCACGACCTCTCACCCTGGCATCTGAACTTCACTGCACATCTGGGAGGACTTCACCTGGACCCACAACTGCACCGACTGTCAAGCCTCCATGGTGACTCGGCACTTGACCCCGTCGGCCCCCTGCCACCCTTTGCCGGTTATCGCTACATCCTCTCGACATTCGCCGCTACAGAACTTCCAGCTATCACCCGCAGACCAACGGCATGGTCGAACGATCATCATCAGCCGAAGTGCACCCTCATGGCCTCCGCCCAACGCAAGAGCTGGTCCCAGGCGAACTAGCAACCACACGATGTTCTCGTTCCTCCTTCCTCGTCACTAGGGAGGTTGTATTGTAACAGTCTCCCCTACAGGCTTCTTAGAGAACGTGCAGTTTGCAGCTCTGGGTGAGAATGTGCTGCTTCACCACTAACTATTGCAATTTTATTTTTATTATATTTTTCATTATTTCATGTATAATCTTGTATAACTTTATTTCTGTTTTTCTTTTATAATATAATATATTATTAGTTGCGCTGCAATTCAGCAGACATCTTCATCCTTCCACGCCAACCTCGGGTATCGCCCCACGCGATTCTCCATGCAGGTCCCCTTCTCATACCTCCTATTTCCTACAGGAAGTATCGGCTTGCCCGAGCCTTGAATTTTGTGGACACCCCTTGGTCACCTCTACTTCAGGTAATCCCTTTCATAAACAACCTGACAAGCAAGATCAGCTTCTGGGTAACGTGCCACATGTCCATTTAGCTGGAATAGACATTGGTGGACTATGCTGGTAATAGGACTTCATTCAGTCTCACGGAACAGTCGCTGATTTAACAGTCATTCCAGCGATACTCCATGATTCTGCAAAGGCCCTTATCATCAAAGACATTAATTCGCTTCTTCAGTTCGGTGTTCAGTGTCCATGTCTCACAGCTATACAGTACGATAGGGATCACCAGCAACTTCAAGATCCGAATCTTTGTTCGACTGAACAGGTATCGACAACGCCAGATACTCTTGCTGAGCGAGTTGTCCAATCAGCCGAAAGACTTTTTGACGTGATCCAGCATTGTTATGGACTACACTGAACCTTAGTCTTGGAAAAGATCTGGAGTCTTAAAGGTTTCGCCTCTTCGTGTAGGTATTCAGTTTGTTCTGGTCGGTCATCACTGGTGATGGCTCTTGAGGTACTACATTGTAGTACCTCAAGAGCCATCACCAGTGATGACCGACCAGAACAAACTGAATACCCAAAAGAGCGAGCGGTAGTTTAACATCGGCAGAGTGGTACGAACCAGAGTCGTCGTGAGCCAACACTGCGTGCTGGGAAGCGAGTCTGAACTTGGTCGCCATCCTGATTACATTATTTACTGCACTCTGTAACTTGCACCTGTAATCAATAAAATGCACGAAGAAGTCACCTCTGGTTTTCTTTAGACATAAGCTAGAACCTCCAGTGACTCAGCGAAGATTAGGTCATTGAAAGTAAAAACAACATCAGTGATCTTGGTATTACCGATAGCTCCTTCACAATTACTTTAGTCCATAATTCTGCCTAATATTCAGTCCATACAGGTGTCGAAAATTGATAGAGCAAGGACACATCGCTGCTTCACTCTCCTATTCACAGGAAAGAAGTTGAACATGCCCCCCCACCACTTCACAGCACTCTCAGACCCAGAATACAGGCCAGTTAGTAGAGCATGAGTCCCGGCAGGGAAAGGATCCTGACAGTCTCCATTTCCAGATACAGACGAGCAACTCCCCTTTTTCCAGTCAGGAGAAATGGTACCTAAACGCCATACAGAAGTCAAAACAGAATACAACCAACGTATGATGGTCTCACTTCCAGCTTTGAGCAACTCCGCACTGATATTACAAATGCAAGCTGCCTTTACATTTAAATATAGAGAAACGTTATGCTGGCAGGCATTCAAAGAGGCAGTAAGAAACCTATAACCTTCTCATAGTCTCTTTGACGTCAAGAGAGGGTACATTTTTTTTTATGGGTGGATCAACATCCACAACATGTGACTCAGTTGTTTGAAGCCGTCCACTAGAAAGATCGACCTTGAACAACT
>JAXIVD010001611.1:72500-80059 GCA_036785275.1 Cancer borealis
TGGTGGCTGAAGGAGGCACACCACTCCAGCCATTTAGTTTCCCTGGCCCTAAGGGACACTTCCCGCGCACGGGCCACCACGTCCTGCAGGAGTCTTAAGTTAGTGGGGTTGGGGTGCTGTGGACCTGTGGACGTTTACTCGGTGGTTGTGTTCCCGCACCTCCCCATTGTAGAACCACCAGTCCAGCCGGTGTCGGCGGCTTGGGGCGCTTCTGGGGATGGCTGTGTCAGCTGCCCTCTCGATGGCAGCCGTCAGGTCCCTTCCCTGCTGGTGCAGGTCCGCGGGCGGTCGGTAGGTGGCCCACCACTCGGCAAGGGAGGCCTGAAACCTGGCCCAGTCCGCTCTCCTGATGTTCCAGCGCGGAGGGGGGCGTGGCGTGGCTGGCGGGGCCACTGGGAGGGTGGTGAGGGTGGCGAAGTGATCGCTGGTGAGCGTGGGGTGCACCTGCCAGGTAGCGCCGGGAACCAGGTCGCTCGACACCAGAGTGAGGTCAAGCCTCCCCCCCCCCCCCTGGTGTGGGTGGCCTCTCCTGTGTTGAGGAGGCGGATGTGAGGGACATCCTCGAGCAGCACGGCGAGGTGGCGGCCCATCTCGTTGGCTGGGGACGGCGACTGCAGCATGGGGTGGTGGGCGTTGAAGTCGCCCGCCACGAGGAGGCTGACATGAGAGGCGAGGGTGAGAAGCTCGTCCGCCTCGAGCTCATGTCGCTGGCTCCTGTAGATGTTGTAGACTTGGAGCGGGCGACCTCCCACCTGGTGGGTGGTGGCTTCAGCGTGCCTGCTCTCCATCTTGGTGATGGGAGGCGGCTGGGTGGAGGGAACGCAGGCGTGGGTCCCTCAGGTTAGATGGTGGCTGGAGGCCGCTCCCAGAGATGGCGGAGGAGAGCGTCCAATTCCTCCAGCCTGGCGGGGGCGTGATCAGGGCGATCGAGCAGTTTCGCCAGTAGCTGCATCATCCGCGCCATGATGCAGCTCACCACCACTCGAGTCTCCTCGCTGAGGGTGATAGACACGCCGTGGAGAGGGTCACTCGGGGCCACGGGGGCCCGGGTGCAGTGTGGCTGGCTGGGCCTCACTCCGCTCTGGTGGGTGGGGGGGTTTGCTGGGGGGGCACGGGTGTCTGTCTCCATGGCTGCCCGGCGCTCCTTTGTTTCCCCGCTTCTCACCTGGCTGTGGTCCCTGGGGGCCGGCTCGCTAATCCTTCCTTCCGGCCGTGGCGCCGGCTGGGATGAGGGGTCGGGCTCCGGGGACGGCCGCTCCTGGACCCACGCTGACCTGACTGGAGGTGGAGCGGCAACAAAGGCTTGCCGCCGCTGCTGTTGCTGGGCCCTCGACCGAGGGTGGCCGTGTGGTGGAAGCTGGTGCTGTTGCGTGGCCTGCTGCTGGTCCCGCGGTTCCTGCTGGTGCTGTTGCTGCTGGGCGGCCTGCTGCTGGGGCTGGCCGCGTGGTGCCCCGGGACGGCATTGTCGTCGCCGTCTTGCTGGCGTCTGGGGATGCTGCTGCTGGTAGTTGAGCCGGGGAAGCCTGCGGAGGCGTTCAGGGCACCGAGGGTTCCACGCGTGGTGGCTTTTCCCACAGTTGGGGCACTTGGCCGTGGTCGCCTCGTTTGCCTTGTGGCGGGTGATGCATTCTTCCGTCGGGTGGGGCAAACTGCACACGCCGCACCTGACCGTGTGTGCACATCGAGCCTGGAGGTGGTTGAAGCGCTGACACTTGTAGCACCTCACAGGCTCTCCTTGGTAGGAGCGCAGGGAGTACTTACCCCAGCAGCCGAGGTCCAGCTTGGCGGGCAGTGGCCCCACAAAAACAAGGAGCTTATCCCTCCAGGAGCGCAGACGCTGGGCGGAGGCCACTTGCGGGTGCGCTTCTACCACATCGAGGGGGAGGTCCAGCGGGTAGCGCTCGAGCAGCACCTTGCAGCTCCGTTCGCTGGGGTCGAGGAGGAGCACCCTATTCCCCTCCTCCGCCATGTGGCGCACGAGCGCCGCGGAGTCTACATCCTTGGGCGTGAGGATGTACTCACCCTGTAGGTTGGGCCTCACCTCCATCTTCAGGCCTGGGTGCTCCCTCTCAAGGGCGGTGATGTGCTGGTAGGCGCTGCCATGGTCCCCCTGGCTGCCCAGCTTGAACTTGGGTCGCAGGGGTTGCTGGCGGCGGGCGTGTCTGCCCCTGGTGACGGTTGTCCATTCCTGGCCCTGGTCACCGTCACCATCCTGCTGCTGTTGCTGCTGCTCCAGCTGCCCCTCGTCGCTGGCGATGGTCAGATCAGTCTGCGCCGCCGGTGTCGTCCTCCAGCATGTCAGGCAGGCGGTTACTGGCGGCTGGTGTAGGCGAGTCGGCCTCGTCGTGGCTGCTGTCCTCCATTAGGTCACGCTGGCAGCTGCGGGCCGCCTTCCGTGGTGTCCCGTGTTCCGTGTCACGAGACAGCGCACGTGCCCTCTTCCCCGAACTGTCGCTATGCACGGGGAATTCTAGTGGCATACTGGTTGCAATGTTAATACAATCACTGGTGGTTCACTGTTAACACTGCACTGCAAGGTCACACATGTGTGGGGGTGCACAGGCCGCAGCGAGGTCACGCACCTAAGCTAACCTGACATGACTCGGGAGCGAGAGCGACGTGCGTCCTCACTCCGTGACGGTCAGGTCAAGACTGTATATATATATATATATATATATATATATATATATATATATATATATATATATATATATATATATATATATATATAAACATATATATATATATATATATATATATATATATATATATATATATATAAACATATATATATATATATATATATATATATATATATATATATATATATATATATATATATATATATATATATGTGTGTGTGTTTTTTTATATATCAATAACCATTGGCGCAAGTAAGCTTACTGAAGCACAGATGGACTGGCCTCGCCTGTTATTTGGCGCAGCTTTACAGATTTTTATAGTGACGCCTCAAATGTTTAGGTTCTCTTGTGAACATGTTGAGAATGTGCGAGGCTACTGCTACAGCTGTGACTCATATAAACGGTGTTAGTCCCGTCTGAGGACAGTATGGCAGCAATTTGAGTAGTCTTTGGCCACTCGGCGGTGATATCAAAGAATGGAAAGTGGTCAGCGTATAATGGGGATTTGAACCCTAGAGTCGCATACCAGAGCACTAGACCACTGTACCACCGCCTCCCCTATATATATATATAGTTTTATGATGAATAATAGCACAAGTGTTGTGACGAACATCTTTATTCTCAAACGTTTCGGAGACTCAATTCTCCATCTTCAGTGAATCTAAAATGAAGATCATATTTCTAAATCATTAAATCTAAAACAATTAAGGAAATATATGTAATATAAAAAAATATAAAAGACACATAAGACATTAAAAACATTGCGAATATAAAATCGGGCAATCTGTTAAATTAGTTACTTGAGAATGTTATACAAATACAACTATCAATATCTAAAATGAGTGATAAGCTTAAACGAGGTTTTGATGTAAAATTATATGGAGAAGGGGAACAATCGTACCTGATTAAGATTATTGTGTGTAGAGTTGGGAAGCAGAACTCGAACCGTTGAGGCAGGGTTTGAGTTTGCGAATGAGAAGTGATTCGGCGGTGAGGTCAGTGGAGTTACTATAAAAGGTTAGTACCTCGAAGTCTGTGATAGAGAAAGGGTGGTCATTATGGTGAGAGTGATCTCTAATTGCGGAAAAGGATGGATTGGCTATCCAATTACCTGTTCGAGTGGATTTACCTTGGTGTTCACGTACTCTGTGAAACAGCCAACGTGAGGTCGAGCCCACGTATCTAGCGTTGCAGCTAGAACAAGTAAACTGGTATACCACATTAGAACGAAGGTAAGTGGATATACCAATTTACTTGTTCTAGCTGCAACGCTAGATACGTGGGCTCGACCTCACGTTGGCTGTTTCACAGAGTACGTGAACACCAAGGTAAATCCACTCGAACAGGTAATTGGATAGCCAATCCATCCTTTTTCCGCAATTAGAGATCACTCTCACCATAATGACCATCCTTTCTCTATCACAGACTTCGAGGTACTAACCTCTTATAGTAACTCCACTGACCTCCTCACCGCCGAATCACTTCTCATTCGCAAACTCAAACCCTGCCTCAACGGTTCGAGTTCTGGGCTTCCCAACTCTACACACAATAATCTTAATCAGGTACGATTGTTCCCCTTCTCCATATAATTTTACATCAAAACCTCGTTTAAGCTTATCACTCATTTTAGATATTGATAGTTGTATTTGTATAACATTCTCAAGTAACTAATTTAACAGATTGCCCGATTTTATATTCGCAATGTTTTTAATGTCTTATGTGTCTTTTATATTTTTTTATATTACATATATTTCCTTAATTGTTTTAGATTTAATTATTTAGAAATATGATCTTCATTTTAGATTCACTGAAGATGGAGAATTGAGTCTCCGAAACGTTTGAGAATAAAGATGTTCGTCACAACACTTGTGCTATTATTCATCATAAAACTAAGATTCCCAAGAGGATTACCCATCACCCAATATATATATATATATATATATATATATATATATATATATATATATATATATATATATATATATATATATATATATATGTATATATATATATATATATATATATATATATATATATATATATATATATATATATATATATATATATGTATATATATATATATATATATATATATATATATATATATATATATATATATATATATATATATATATATACTAAGGTTCCCTTAGTGTCTCATTTACACAAGAGAGCAGCTGCAGCTTGCCCTCTAAAGACAACTTCTTCTACAACCTACATAACATTATTACACCTTACACTTTTACACTCTCTTCAAATCAAAATTTAAAAATGGCTTCACCACACCCAGCCTCGGAGTCCTCATCTGAGGATGGAACCACAAATGTCCCCAGGTCGGAAAAGAAAGAGAGAGAGAGAGAGGGAGAGAGAGAGAGAGAGAGAGAGAGAGAGAGAGAGAGAGAGAGAGAGAGAGAGAGTGAGGAGGATTATTTGAGGATTAAGATGGAGGATAGATCACTGGAAGTCAACCAATGACAGATGCCATGAAAAAGGAGGTGACATATGTCGCCTGATTCGGTATTTTGGTTAGAGAGAGCCTGGTATAGTTTCCCTGCAATCAGTGTTAAGGTTAGGGAGAGCCTTGTACAGATTCCAGGAGACTGGAATCTGTACCTGTACCGTGTCTGAATTACCGTTATCTACCACGCAGTGAAAGAACCCAACTCTATCTACATCTCCTTTTACAACATCAAATTCTTACTTGTGTATATATATATATATATATATATATATATATATATATATATATTATATATATATATATATATATATATATATATATAGATAGATAGATAGATAGATAGATAGATAGATAGATATATATATATATATATATATATATATATATATATATATATATATATATATATATATATATATATATATATAATATTAGTGTGCACACGCACACCATATTTTCTCGAAGCTTGTCTCTGGAAAGTAGCTATTTTATATGCTTATAATAATGGGACATTTAATAAGGAAATCATTGAATCCTTCAAAATTTTCATATCTGAAGTATTTCACGAAATATGTTCATGTATCTTGGTGTGTGTGTGTGTGTGTGTGTGTGTGTGTGTGTGTGTGTGTGTGTGTGTGTGTGTGTGTGTGTGTGTGTGTGTGTGTGTGCGCGTGTGTGTGTGTGTGTGTGTGTGTGTGTGTGTGTGTGTGTGTGTGTGTGTGTCTGTGTCTGTGTCTGTGTGTGTGTGTGTGTGTGTGTGTGTGTGTGTGTGTGTGTGTGTGTGTGTGTGTGAATCAGAATCAGAATCAATTTATTATGCTCAGACTTTGTAAACAAAGTATGGAGCATAGCTCCCCATTTAATTTTAATAGCTAATACAGAAAAAATAATAAATTGAGACAAAAACAGTATCAGTGATCATAATAACAGTATCCTGAAGTTGAACTGATGCAAATTACCTAAACATTATATATATAGCTCTCAAGAAATATGAAATATTAGTCAAAACTTTTCCATTTTTACTCTGCATCAAAACAGTAAATTTATTCAATGTTGGGTCATTCCTATAGTAATGTGGAATATATCTGTTCCGTAGTTCAACAATATTTTCATTAGGACATAACAACATTATATGAAATTCATCTCCCACAGCACGTGTGTGTGAGTGTGTGTGTGTGTGTCTGTGTGTGTGTGTGTGTGTGTGCGTGCGTGCGCGCGCACGCGCGCCTATTACTTATGTTTTGGGTATCACCAGGAGGTAGGAAACGTACAGCGGGCAACACAGCCCTTGATAACCATTACTAGTCTCCACCCTTGAAAACACATTAACCTCACCATCCTCTTTTCCTTATGTTGGTGATTCTTTTTATAATAAATTTGCTTTCAGTTTCTCTCGTGCAACAGTTTGAGGTGGACGTGGAAGAGGATCTGAGGAGCGACCCCGAGGCCTCCTTCACCACCTCGATCTCCAGTGCTTCTTCAAGGTCGTCCACCCCGTCTCCCCCACACTCTGTCTGCACCATCAAATTCCTAGGTTTCCCATGTCATCCTAGCGTAGATTCCAGCTTGTGACTCCCATCACTCAGCCCAAGTAGTGACTCCCATCACCCAGCCCAACTAATGACTCCCATCACCCAGCCCAACTAATGACTCCCATCACCCAGCCCAACTAGTGTCTCCCATCACCCACCAAACTAGTGGCTCCCATCACCCAACCTAGTTTGTAACGCCCATCACCCAACCTAACTAGTGGCTCCCATCACCCAACCCAGCTTGTGACTCCCATCACCCAACCTAACTAGTGACTCCCATCACCCAACCCAGCTTGTGACTCCCATCACCCAACCTAACTAGTGACTCCCATCACCCAACCCAGCTTGTGACTCCCATCACCCAACCTAACTAGTAACTCCCATAACCCAACCCAACTTGTGACTCCCATCACCCAACCCAGCTTGTGACTCCCATCACCTAACCCAACTTGTGACTAATAACAGCCAAACCACATCACTGCTGCTTCCCCCAGCATTAGTGATCATCCATCACGACCACACAACAAATCACTGCTGCTTCCCCCAGCACAAGTGATCACCCATCATGACCAGACAACACATCACTGCTGCTTCCCCCAGCATCAGTGATCACCCATCACGACCACACAACACATCACTGCTGCTTCCCCCAGCATCAGTGATCACCCATCACGACCAGACAACACATCACTGCTGCTTCCCCCAGCACCAGTGATCACCCATCACGACCAGACAACACATCACTGCTGCTTCTCCCAGCACCAGTGATCACCCATCACGACCAGACAACACATCACTGCTGCTTCTCCCAGCACCAGTGATCACCAATCACGACCACACAACACATCACTGCTGCTTCCCCCAGCACCAGTGATCACCCATCACGACCACACAACACATCACTGCTGCTTCCCCCAGCACCAG
>JAXIVD010001612.1:2500-5000 GCA_036785275.1 Cancer borealis
CTGCTCAGCACTGACTGACCATCACCATTGTTGCAAGTCCCGAGGCCGGAGTCCAAGCTGGCTGCTGCCCTGCTCAGCACTGACTGGGCTCGCTGCGGCTTACCGAGGGTTCCTGCAGGACCGGTTATAGTTAGGTTAGGTTAGGTTATGGTTATAGTTAGGTTAAGTTAGGTTAGGTAAGGTTATTGTTAGGTTAGGTTAGGTTATAGTTAGGTTAGGTTAGGTTAGGTAAGGTTATGGTTATGTTAGGTTAGGTTAGGTTAGGTTAGGTTAGGTAAGGTAAGGTAAGGTTATTGTTAGGTTAGGTTAGGTAAGGTTATGGTTAGGTAAGGTTATGGTTAGGTAAGGTTATAGTTAGGTTAGGTTAGGTAAGGTTATGGTTAGGTTAGATAAGGTTAGGTTAGGTTAGGTTAGGTTAGGTTAGGTTAGGTTAGGTTAGGTTATAGTTAGGTTAGGTTAGGTTAGGTAAGGTTATGGTTATGTTAGGTTAGGTTAGGTTAGGTTAGGTTAGGTTAGGTTAGGTTAGGTAAGGTAAGGTAAGGTTATTGTTAGGTTAGGTTAGGTAAGGTTATGGTTAGGTAAGGTTAGGTTAGGTTAGGTTAGGTTAGGTTAGGTTAGGTAAGGTAAGGTAAGGTTATTGTTAGGTTAGGTTAGGTAAGGTTATGGTTAGGTAAGGTTATGGTTAGGCAAGGTTATAGTTAGGTTAGGTTAGGTAAGGTTATGGTTAGGTTAGATAAGGTTAATGTCCTAGTGGGGGGAACCAGGGGGGAATCTGGGTGGCTGACTTATTATCCAAAATTATCCTATTTTTTTTAGTATATACAACTTCTAGAAAAAAATATTAGACGTACAAACATATGGTACAGGTGGACACTTGAGCCGGATTAAGGGGTGGACCCAAGGAAGTAAACAATTTATTTTTAACCCCATAAGTGTTATTTTTTGGTATTTATATATATATGTTGATGTTTAACTGATAAGTGATTTGTGGCAAGACTTTGTTTACATAATTTCACTCGTATGTTATGAGAGGAAGGTAGTATCATAGACCTTATATCTGGATCCGCCCAATAGCACTGCCCAATAGCACTGCCCAATAGCACCGCCCAATAGCACCGCCCAATAGCACCGCCCAATAGCACTGCTGGGGGTGCGTATGGGGGAGAGGTGTTTATAAGGGAAAGGGTGTGTGTGTGTGTGTGTGTGTGTGTGTGTGTGTGTGTGTGTGTGTGTGTGTGTGTGTGTGTGTGTGTGTGTGTGTGTGTGTGTGTGTGTGGAGGAGAGAGTAGTAAAAATTATGTTAGAGATATACACACACAAACACCCACAAAAAAAAAAAAAAAAAAAAAAAAACAGTCAGTTAAAATACAGTCACATACACACGTACACACTTAAATTACACACACACACACACACACACATACCAATATATACTCCAAAACACACTCCAACACATACTTAACCACACTCACACACACTTACACACACACACACCTAACACCCACTAAACACACTCAAACTCACCCTACACCCAGGATGGTGAGCTGGGGGTTGGTCCAGCATATCCTTTCTCCTTTGTGGTGACAGTGTGGTAGAAGGCAATGGTGGCTGTGGTAGACGAAGCCCCCATGTCAATAAACAGGATATATTGTGCCGTTCCGTTAATTTCCTTGCGGTGAAATATTCCATAATTGAGTGTAACGGCTGCATGGCTTGACATCAGTTATTCAGATTCCTCTTGTATGTCGTCAGATTCCTCTTGTAACTAGAATAATAATAATACATCAATAACAATAATAACTAATAATAATAATAATAACAATATATAATTTGACATTACGCTCCTATTCCACTTTTTAAATATTGAAACTACGTTAGCCTGTCTCCATAAGCTGGGTACCTCACTGTGCTTACTGATTTATTAAGGATGTCCGTTAAATTCCCACTAACTATATCTCTCTCTCTCTCTAGCAAGGGGGAAAATTATCTCCAATACAATCAGAATCTTGTCTATCAATTTAAGGCTGAGAATCTGAACCAATTTGAGAACATTACCTTATGGATTCTATGCTTCCTCCCTCTCTTCCTCTTCCTTATACTGCTCATTCTACTTCTTCTCTTCCTTCTATTCCTCCTCCTCCTACTCTTACTCTTCTTCCTCCTTCTCTTCTCTTCTTCCTCTTTATCCTCCTCCTCCTCCTACCCGTCCGTCAGGCAAAATCTAAATAGTTATGTCTACCTTACCGCGTCTATATTCCATGAAAAAGATATTCTACTCGTGATCCCTAATAGTAAAAGTCCTCGGCATATTAATTATAACTTGTATAAATGACACTTATATTCATATAGGAACACGAGGCCACCAGCGCAGCCAGCGAGATGAGCAGGATGTAATGCAACAGTTTCAATCATCATTCATATCATCATCATCATCATCATCATCATCCTCACACACTAGATAAAAGTTACTCATGAACCAAGATATTTTGACCAATAAACT